>JBDJHY010000102.1:16072062-16094558 GCA_039654485.1 Withania somnifera | reverse complement strand
TTTTGTGAAACCCATTTCTTGATATTGCTGCTGCATGAGCATATTCGAGGCCGAAAAAATGGAGAATGTCTTTTCAAGCATGTCGTGATCAATGAAATTCTCCCCGTATAACTTCAACTGCAAAATAATTCTAAACATTGCAGAATAATATTCAGTTATAGTTTTAAAATCTTGCAACCTCAAATTCAGTCACTCATGACGTGTCTGTGGAAGAATGACCAACTTCAAATGGTCGTATCTATCTTTCAGATTATTCCACAGTGTAATGGGATCTTTAACTATCAGATATTCTATTTTCAAACTCTCGTCAAGGTGGTGACGGGAAAATATCATCGCCTTGGCTTGGTCTTGGACCGATGCCTGATTTTCATTCTTGATGGTGTTTGAAAGACCCATCACATCTAAATACAACTTGGCATCTAGTTCCCACGACATGTAGCCTTTTCTCGATATATCAAGGGCAACAAATTCAAGTTTATTGATATTAGACATTATAATAAATAAAAAACATATTACCTTCTTTTATACCTTTTATAATATTTTCCCTAACTAGCAGAGCCTCGAACCGATAACGTATTATAAAATAAAATACAATACAAAATTAAATAAATTATATAAAGAGGAAAGTTTCTAAAATGGGAAAGTTCTTAAATTGGAAAAATTAAAATGGAAAAACTTCTAAATTGATTTTTTTTAAAAAAAAATTGCAGCCCACCTTTCTCATATTTTTAGCCACCATGTTGGTTGACACATGGTAATACAAGCCTTTAGTAATCAAACACGGTGGCTTAGTTGGTTGTCATATGACCATATTAAATTTAGTCACTAGATTTAATATTTAGGCACATGATTTTAACAATATGACTATAACAAGGCATAATTAATTAAATAATATAATAAAAATTATATTTAAATTATTTCCAAAGGTATAAATGTATATTTGACCTTTTCCTCTATTTTTTACCCACCCCATGATGATGGGGAAAAAAGAGGAATGAAAGTTTTCCTGCAAAAATGTGAAAAAAGAAAAACTGTAGTAAAGAAGCGAGAGATGTTAATGAATTCTTTTTCGTTTTGACCAGAGAAACGTTGATGACTGACATAGCTAGAGACATATTACAGCTTTCTAAAGCTTCTCTTATCTCCACTCTCTCCAATTATCTACTATTTTTCCTTCCCAATAGATAGACATAAATTATAAATAGTAATCCCTTCGTCCATATGAACTGTCGTTTTAATTCATTTTATATTCATTCCAAAAATAAAGAATACAATTTGTAAAGTAAAGGCTTTGCAGATTGTGGAGCAACCTGAATAGTGCCCCTCTGAGGATAAGCTCTAGCATAATGGCCCACAAGGCCACACTCAAAACACGACCTGAATTGCCAGCTCTACCGAGAACCTCAACCGGAACCCATCTGACGACTATGCTGCGACGATCCAGATCCTCGAAAATATTGTGCAAGAGATGGAGATGTAACCTGCAATAATGACTCCACCGGTTGCTAGACTGACACTGTTCCTGATGAAACTAACCACGGCCCCTGGAACCGAACCCATTATAACCTCCCTAATATCTTAATTTTTATTTAATAATAATAAATTATTTATTTTCTCTTATAAATCGTGCATTCTAAATTAAAATTAAGTTGTCATTTGAAATATGAAATGAAGATAATAATTTTGAAATAAAATTTGTGATTACTATTATTTAATGATTGGTTTAAAGTATTAAATAATTTTAGGATAATTGTTATCCTATCATTTCTACTAAAATATTAGAATTATTGATACGGTCCTGGAGAGCACCATCCGCGATGCCATCACATACACAACCTGCGAGTCGCGAATCAAGCAGGGAGCATTGTATGTTGTGCATTACAAATGGGAAGCTACTGGTTTAGGACACGCTGGAAGGCACATAATGCGAGCTGCATGTTGAATATGCGAGCCACAAGTATATTTTGTGAGTCGCAAGCATTCTGCGAGGATATGGGACAATGATCGATGGACTTTTGCATACTAAAGGTCACTTTTGGGCCTTATATGTAGACTACCATAAATAGACTTCATTTTGCATTTTAAACTTAGTTTATTTGAATTGAGAATTAAGCTCTTTGAAGCTTATAGTATCCTTAGGCTTAGTGTAGCTAAATCTAATTTAGTGATGAGTTTAATGCCATTATCGATTTAGATTCCTTACCTTGATTCATAATGAGTTACTCATCTGTGCATCTCCATTTTTGTGGTTTTTCATTCATCGAATTGAGTCCCTTCCCTCTAGAATTAATTATTTTAATTAGTTCATCTTGCTTCGATCTTTATCTCGAATTCTTCTCGAATTATCTTCAAATTCATAGAATGTGTAGTTAATTCACATGTCTTAATTTGTGTTTTTGCATTTATATTGATTCTCATTAGATCCTTAATAGGTCCCGTATTGTTTGGTATCAGATCATAGGGACGAATTTGGTTCTACGAATTCGATCCTAGGTTCGTAAATTAAAAATCTAAAAAAATTAATAAATCATAAATTTTCAAAAATAATTGTGTCAATTATGTCGAATTGGTCTTTGATTGAGTTTCTTATCATTGGGAATCCTTTTCCTAGTTATTTAAAGTCGAGACCTAAGATCTGGTTCAATTTGAACTTGAGTTGGAGATTTCATCATTATTGAGTTTCAAGGTTTGGTGAAATAAGTGGGTTAAATTGGTTGATAATTTAGGGTCGTGAGCAATTGGGGAATCATCTACCTATCACAAGGATCTCATATCTCAAATTTTGTGCAAATCGAAGTTCGAAGGAGTGATTTGTGAATTTTGGAGGTGTTCATGTTCATAGACTCAAAGCTGTCCAGCTTTCAAAAATTAAAGTATTAACTGGTTGATATTCAAGGCTTCTAAGTGTTTGTGTATTGTTCCTCATTTACTAAGGATTTTTGATTTCAAGTTTGGAATACAATGAAGCCAAATCGAAGAAGTTATAAGGATTTGAAAATTTTCAAATTTGTTCATCCTTTTCATCTTGTTTATCTTGGTGTTCATGGTAATTCGAGCGGGAATCTTCAAAAACTTGGTGTTAGATCCTTGAGGGGCTTGGAAAAGTGACACAAAAGTATTTTTGATTGATCGGAAAGCCATCAAGGGTCAATTGAACTTCAACGGGAGTGTTCGGGTGCATACGAACTTGGAATTTGGTATTTCCAAAGCCAAAACTATAAATTTTTGTAGGTCCAATCCACCCAAATCCTTGATTCACAAGTTTTATTCGCGATTAAGGCTATATTTTTAGTGAGTCCCAGAGTTGTTATTCAATCTATGTTGCAATTTTTGCGAGTCACGAATTGTGACCACGCAACCTACATTTTTTGTGGAATTTGGGTTACATAAGGGTCCTAATTAGTTGGTTTGAGTGATTCTTTGACTATGGATGCAAGGATAAATGATAAGTGAATTACTTCATCAACCAATCATTGATCTAATTTTTCGTGGTTCCAATTCTTGTCTATAGTTTCCTTTATTTAGTTTCCAAAACTAATTTACAACAAAGTAATTGTCTTACTTAGTTTTCCATTAGTTCATGTGTGCATTTTCTTTGTAGAGTTATCTTTTCCTCTAGATTTTCTAGATTTATTTCGTTGTGATTTCTTTGGTTCATGTCCGCCTGTACTTAAGTTTCCATTGTTGATCTACAAGATTCTATTCCCCTACAAAGGAATAATGATCTTGTGAATTGATAGGACGAGGGATATCAACCTTGGGATTACACTTTAGGATGGTAAAAAGAGATTATAAATACGAGTAGTGTGCATAACTTACTATTAATTATTTGTTGACTTTTGTGTATAGATACAAAGAGAAGTCAATCATGGCTTCAACTTTTTATAGGACATCTTTTGATGGAAGAAATGGAAGTTGTGATTCTATGTCCTATGCATCGTCTTGTTCTACTTCCTATCTAAATTGAGGAACTTTGAGGTCTCAGGATAGCTATAGCTAAAAGGATGACATATTAAATTAATACCAAACATTAATGGTGTTCCTGGATTAGACCTCACAATTGATGATCCTATAAGATGGAACTACACTTCACGAGGTGTGGTGAATCCTCTAGGACTCCATTTCTTACCAATTGAGGGATCTCCAAAGTGAATAAATGGAGTATGTGTGGACCAACAAGCAAGGTTACATATTTTAGTTGGAGGCTAGTATAAGGTGGTTTGGTGTGGTGTTATTGGATCAACAAATGATTGCGATCTATGGTTTCAAAAGCATAATATCCCAAATATACGAGATTGGAGTAACTATGTCATGGATGAAAAGGGAACACCTCTCTTTCCACTAAAACCTCCACTATAGGTAATAAAAGATGATCCCATCTCAATGGCAAATGCAATATTGGAGAAAATAAATCAAATGGAAGAGAAAATAGATGGATGGAACTCTCTACTTTCCAAGAAATAAAAGCGGGCAACCCCTCTCAAAGTCGTTCCTAGCTTTCATACGAGGAGTCACTTAAAGAGATTACTGAATCTACTCCTTGTAAAGTTGGCACTAAATAGTCACACTTGGAAGATCAACCTTCTACTCCTTATGCAACTAAGTGGAGGCTAGATGTCAAAGGACCCTGCAGCCCTTCACAAGGAATCCTAGGCCCTCATCCCAACTCCAAAGAAAATAAGAGACAAAATATTGAGAGGAGTAAGGGAGTGCTTATTGATAACTCTAAAATGGAAAAAAAAAGAGGAAGTGTGGAGTGACATGATGAGTTTCCACAAACTAACTCTACTCCTTCTATTTCTAGTTATTTTTCTTATGCAAGATTTCTTGGAGCCAAACCAAGTGAAGATACTTGATCGAAGCTAATTCATGAGGAAGTTGAAAGCTTTCGACGGAGCAAATGTGCTCCAATCTTGCTACTAAGGTTAATCGATTACTTCCGATAAGCTTCAAGGTAATAAATCTGATCTCTACACTTTTGATGAATGTTGTGTGGATAGTAAACGATGGGTGTAAGTGGTAGCTTGATTTTATTTGAGCTTGATGAGTATTCACTTTGTTTTAAAAATATTGATTATTTGTTGGCCATTGATGATGTGCTTATTGATAGTGTCTATAAACCGGTTGATCATATTGATGACCAAATTGACTTCTCTTGATAGTTCGATTTATATCCACTCAGTGTTAACACTTGTGCTTTAAGTAAAGTTACATTTTCATTTGGTATTTCGGTTGATAATAGTGTTAGTTGTGATAGTGTCATGAAATTAGTTGATCTAATAGATAACCTTATTGTATCCCCTCATGAGATGGATTTGAGTCTACCTAGTATTGGTACTTGTGCTTTGGTTGGCCTTGTATTATCATGTGCTGATGAGGATAAACCTTTGAGAGGAGTTCCATTTGATTTTCTTGAGTTTTTGAGGAGCCCCATTGGTGATAGTACTTATGTTGATGATCTTAATTGTGATCCCTTGAATGATACCCCACCCATATTTGATCAATATAATGATAAATCGATTGTGTCATGTAGTGACTTATCTTGTGATTCATTTGACACATGTGATGGTGGTTTGTATCTATCATGGAGTCCTAACCTTGAGGAGCGTGGTGGATTTTTGCCTATTATTGCTATGATGGCCTCTCTTGAAGGCCAGACTATGCATGACAATCCACTATAGAGTGATGATATGATTTCCTATCATGGAAATCCCTTATTTGGGGATGATGTTATATGTGATGGGAAGGATAATGATCAAATAAGAGGTACTTCTTGTACTTGCATGGATGTTTTATCTTTGGGTGAAGTTAATTTGAGAGACACCTTCCTATACCATTTGTTTTCATATGATTATGTCTATGGTTGTGTGCTTAACGTATCATGTGAAAATAAAGCTACCTTTGATCCTAAGGATTGTGATTGCCTACCGGATTTATGGGATTTATTACCATTTGACCCTGGTAGTGTGGTGGATCTTGGTACTTGCGTGTTGGATGAGGTTGTTAGTACCTGTCCCTATAACCCAAGGTTCGTATTGAGGTCTCATAATGTATTTGTTGAATCTAGGTTATGTACGGGACAAACTTTTGACAATGAAGATTTCCCTTTTAAGAAACAGAGCCCTAATCATTCTTCATATGTGCTTACATGTGGAACTTCTTCATATGTTCTTAAATGTGGAACTCTTACTTTTGATGAGCTCCTGTGTTTGAATGCTACATTTTTTGAGTTTTATCAAAGGCAGAGTGTTAATGATGAAAACAAATGAAGGGAACCTCTTGGATCAACACATTGTTATGGAGTCACATCTTCTATTTCTATCTCGGAAGGTATGTATTTATGGCTTGTGCTTAGCTTTCTAAGGCAATGACGTTATGCTCTCTTTCTTTTGAACCTTCTTATAATATGTATGATAACTCTTATGGTTACTATTGCATGATGCTTATAGAGGTGTGTTTGGTATTTTTGGTAAGGGTTTTTGAGTATAGTTGTGGGGTACCTTTTTTTTTTTTTACCCAAGGAATGGGTTGAATTGTTTGGAGTTGGTTTATATGGACATTACCTTTGTGTTTGACCCCTGGATTGTCTCGATAATGCTTTCATTCTTGACTTGGGCTAGTGCATTAGAGGTAACCATGACGTGCCTTGTCCTTGTTAATGGGATTGCACTTAGCCATGGTGGGCATATTAGTGCCACTAACATTAATACAACTTAATATAGGTATTATCATCCACCATATGATGGTTCTACCTTGGTTTGGATTGAAAGGAACCTTGTACTCATACATCTTTCTTGTTTTGCAGATTTAGATTAAAGGACAAATCTTCTTAAGAAGAGGAGGAGGATGCGATCCAAGAGAGCACCATCCGCGATGCCATCGCATACATAACCCAAGAGTCGTGGCTCAGGTAAGGAGCATCGCATGTTGTGTATCACAGATGGGGAGCTATTATTTTTGGGCGCAATGGAAGGCACATAATGCGAGTTAGATGTTGAACATATGAGCGACAATACATATTCCACGAGTTGCAAGCATATTTCACAAGGATATGAGTCAATGTGCGATGGGATTTTGCATACTATGATCACTTTTGGGCCTTGTATGTAGACTACTATAAATAGGCTTCATTTTGAATTTTAAACTTAGTTTATGTTGAATTGAGAATTAAGCTCTTTGAAGCTTGTAGTATCCTTATGTTTAGTGTAGCTAAATCTAGTTTACTGATTGATAACGCTTAAACTACACTTCTTTTTGAAGCATAAGCGGTCAGTTGCCAAATATAGAACTCAACCAAGGTTGAGGTCGATCCTACAGGGAATAGGAGTCAGATATATGCCCGGCAATAGAAACTCACTGTTAGTGCTCGTTTTTAGTGACAAACAGAAAGGTAAAAGGGGGAGGTTATATATTTGAAGTCTTTGTTACTTCGAGTTATTCACTTAAGACATACTCAAATGGATAGTTAACCTAGGATTGTGTTCCCCATGGTCCAACTATCCTTCGAATTGAAATCGCTTCACACTTGCATGATCCTTCCTAGCATAGAGTTACATATATGTGTAATGCTATTTACTTAGGTGCTTTTCAGCTTTTGATCCTTAGTAAACCTCTTTTGCACTGGGTAGGGCTGTGAACGAGTGCATTACGTGTATTATAATAACTCAAGATGATTAGTATAGTTACAAAAACAACTATTAGATGAGGGTTAACACCCTGAATTTCTTAGCATAATCCAACTCCTAGTTTTATCCACAGGGTTAGTGCTAATTAAACCTAGGCGTGTTCTAGTATTTTCAACCACTAAAATTCCATTATTCTGTAGAGATTATGTTCGTGCGAAGGAATACATTCAGCAACTCATATAGATTACAACCCTAGTATAGTTTAAACCATGGATCCCACAACCCTAGAGTTGGGGTTTAGCCTTCAATTGATATCATACAACAATACTGAGTCCAAAAGACAGAGAGTAACATACCATAACTATGAAATTCAGTTGATTGAAGAATAATGCTCAAAATAACTCAACAATTGTGTTCTTCAAGGAACATAGGTGTTAAACCCTAACTCATAAGTCTTAGGAAAGTACATAAAGAATAATAAACAAATAATCTAATGTAATCCTAAAAAACTAGCTAAGTGTACTATTTATAAAGTATAGGAATAAGTGCACTAATCAGCAACTTGGGCTGGGATTTCGTTACTTTGTCGGCTAGGTGGGCAAACAGTCTGGTGAAAGACGGATCCCTTTTGCCTTTCGTCTGTCACCCCCTTCAATCCAGTGAACTTCTTAATAGGCAGTTCCAGCAGGCGAACCATCTCCCAGCAGACGAGATGTCTGCTGGGCCGCTTATTTTTTCTCCTTATCCACTAAAGTCCTGAGTATGTGAAACCTCTCAGATGAACCGTCTGTCTTGAAATGGTTCATTTGTGGCACCATCTGTTGGTGGGGCTCGTATCTAGTCAACTTCCTGTTGGATGGATTAATCAGATATTTCATTTGAGACCAGGCGAATCTTCACTTTATCACCTACAATTGCCCCGTTTCTTGTATAAGGGTTGCATCCTTCCATCTCTTGAATTATTCCTGCAAATATTCAATAAAAGCATTAAACACTTTGTTATTACTCAAGGACATGCTTCATTTTTGGGGTTTTAAGTGCACAATATGACGTAGAATACCATCACATCAACACCCTCAATCTAAAATAATTGCTTGTCCTCGAGCAACAATAGAAACAGGACCAGTACATATCTAACACTTAAACACCCTTTGTATACAATTCAGCTTAGCATAAGGACTCATTGGGAATCATAACATATCGGCTAACTGCATCCCACCCTACATTGCAATTATTTTTTAGGTGACACCATGAAAGGCCTTCCACAGGGCTTATATCTCTTAACTGCTGCATTAACTCATTCAAAATTAATTAGAGTATCAATATGCTATCACCACAAGGAAGTCCCACACACAATAAACTTTTATAGAATACAGGAACTGGGAAGATAACCTCTCTCACTCAGAAAGAAATCAAAATGTATACACAATAGCCATAGGCTTTCCCTTATCAATTACAACATAGCATTCAATAAAACAACATGAATCATACATGACTATATTCAACTTATAATGTCGGTTTAATGCTGGTAGTGCATGATTTCGGAACTTAGTGACTGAATTAATTTATTTTATTACCCTCCTCCTCTTCTTCCAGTGTTGTTCTCTTACAACCTTCTTTTCACTATCACTAGCCCCTAGGTCCCCCTTGTTCTTTTGCACAAACTGAATTCTTTCCCTTTTTTAAACTGCTTAATGCTATTCTATTGCATGGAACTGGTTTATGGTAGCTCCCTCAACCTAATGTTTTACTTAGGTTGTAGACACATTACTCACTACCAAATCAGTCTAAGTTATACTGATTACCACATGTTGTTTTGTGGTGTTTCCCACCTAGCCACCCCAGACTTGGGTTACAATGCCCGTGCATATGTTCACAACATTCAAATAGGGAATTGAGGCCATACAAAAACCTCTTCCTTCCTTTTTAAAGGTGATTAAATAATTTAGTTCCAATAGACATGAGGGTTCAACTTAGGAATTCGATAATTATTTGGTGACTTGTTTAAGGCTTTAGTGACTTATCAAAGAAGACCTAGGATCATTTCCATGTCACTTACTTTTATCTGAGTTACAATATGAACCGGGCAAGTTCTAGATATCCTATACACAACAGATTACACAAAATTGCTCTCCGTACTTGCAAGTGTATACTTTTTTCAATTCAAATTTGTTAAGCAGATGGCATAAAAAGATATAATTACAATCAAACACAAAACCCTTAATGTACTGTGGTAGTAGAGTAAGATATGTTCAATACTTGAATGAAACCAATAAAATGACTAAATACTGAAACTGCTTATATACAACAGCATTGTAGTACTTAATGATATACAAAAGTAAATGAAAAATAAAATAAAAAGTACATTGAAATATACCTAAACATGCCAGTTCTGCTAAACAGCATGCTTGAGGGAAGGGAATCTTGCAATAAACACCCTCAGACGAAATAAAAACAAAAACAACGACAAATAGGATAGGTACATATCAAAACAAAATATAAAATAGGTACACCCCCCATACAAAGACGGTGCATTTTCCCCAATGCACAACAAATACCAATACGAGAACAGAAAGAAGAAGTGTACCGTCATATCACGACCTATGTCGCATCTTTCGGGCTAGCTCTCTGTGGCTATGTCGTAGCAGGGGATACTCAGCTGAGGTGCTCGGTCTCAGCCGGTGTAGTGCTAGCAGAAGCACCACCGCTTGTGCTCGTCTTCGATCTTCATCGAGCACAAAACTCTCCTTAGACGCTTATAACGCTTTCTCTAAATCCTCATCCGCATGGTGGCTACCCTACTTCCTTTTCTTCTTTTTCTTTTTATTCTTCCTCTCCATATCTTCCTTATCATCACTACCAACGATAAACGCCTTACCCTTTGACTGTATCTCGGACAACCTCAGTATTTGGTCCTTGCTATCTGACTCAATCGGGTCCACCAGTGTAGTGTTTATGGGATAATGACCCTGATGTAATGTAGTAACATCGACATACAGCCACTCCAACTCGACCTAAAACCTCTCCCATTCCGATGGGCTCATCATATAGAGATGGTCAGTCATACGGTCCTCCATACTATCAATCCGAGCCTGCATAGTATCACACAACTCTAAAGCCGCCTTTATCTTCCAATCAATAAGTTGCTCCACCTCTACTGATAATACCTCTAACTGTGTTTTATTCCACTTCACACTTCTGACTAACCATGTAAAGTTGGTCAGAATAAAGTCGAACATGGAGGGTGCAGGACGATCAGCATCTTGGCTAGTAGGTAGGCCTTGAGGCCCAGAGGTGATGGAGTCTCGGTGTGCAGGCGGGGCAAAGGCCGCATCAGTAGTATCAGTACCTATCTAACCTTCAGACTCAGTCCGAGCAGTAGATGTAACAACATCCTTTGGCTTCTTGACCTCAAGTTTAGAGAGATCTTTCAATCTCTCTATATCATACATCTTCAGGGCATCCGTGCCCATATGAATGCCCGGTAGAATAGGTGCCTTCGCCAGCTGACATAACTCAAAAATGATACAAGGATAAGAGTATGCAGTACTTTTGCACGTGGCGCGCATCCGAATCTCTTTGGCTATCAGACGACCAAATTTTAGCTTATACTCTGAAACCAAACAAGAAATGATTATGACATCTTCATTTGTTAATTTTTCGGACGGCGTTGGGTTGACGCGCATCCTAGCCACAACCCACCAGAATTTCACAAATATCAATGATGCAGTTTGGATAGGAAGGCGGGGATCATGCAACCATGCTGGCTCTGTGTTAGTCAGAACCTTAGCAAATCAGGCCCTATGAGTCTTTCTATTGGCATACTGGTATACATAATTTGGATGGTTGGCAGCTGAAATATTATCAAGGCCGAAGAAATCGTTTGATAGACTCGACTGAAAGATCGACTAGGACCCGTCAAACATTAACTGTGTCAAGGACCCCAAATATCAGAAACTCTCTGGCCCTTAGGAGTGATCCATTGTAAGGTAGCCTTGTAGTTCGCGTAAAACTCACAAAATACGGTAGGATAATATTAGTCAGGTGGTTTGTTCATCCACTCCAACCTCTAATCTCTGAAAACGCGCTTGATATGTGGATAATCGGGCAAATAATCTGTGGCTATCCGTACCTCCTCTGTAATACTCTACTGATACTAGTCCTTAGCATATGTGAATAGCCTCTGTGCGAAGATCTTATTCGACCCCAACACTGCCCACCGTGAGTCATCCTAAAACTCAAGATTTTTACTCTTAATTACTTTGCACACGTCCACCTACAAGGGATCAATGGGGGGTCTTAGCTGGTTTAGGATTTGTGCTTTGGGTGCTACTACTGTTAGCCTCAGATGAACTCCGCGACTCGCTGCCGGACTCCTCATCAGACAAGAAAGTTATGATTTGTGCTGGTTTGGAAGATAGTCGGGTTTGCTGACGTGTCAGTCGTTGCTTGGGGAACAACTCTTCATCTACTAAACCATGGCTGGTATTGCCATGTAATTTAGGAGCCATAGGTACTTTGAAGACGATAACTGTTAGAAACCAGAATACAAATACACTCATATAAATGTAAAAATATGGTCAGGCGAGAAGACTAGGCGAGCTATCTTGTGATAGAAGAGTCGCCTAATCTTTCGTATGTGATGGATGAAGAAACAGACGATTTTCTTAGTAGAAAATAGTGCGTCTACTTCTTCATCTCACCTGACAACTATCTTTCAAGGTTTAAAGTGTAAGGTTCTAAACGAGCGAACCAATCAGGCGTTGCGTCTCCTAGGAGATGATTCTCCTGACGAACTGCCCAATCTGGCACTAACTTGTATTTTTACCAAGAATTCAACCAAACCTAGTTCCAATAGTGTCACTACACAGTGTGCCCTCTCAAGCCAATCTTTAATTTCTAAAAAAAAAACTCGACACAAAACCAAATTGCCCAAGAAGTGTAAAAATAAGTGCACAAATAAATCCAATAATACACAATGATGGGTACTTAAGATTACACCACCCAAGCTCTAAATGAAAGAGTGCATAAGTTTAACACACTTACAGGTTACTGAAGCAACATATTGACACTTGAAATACTTTTAAAGCTTGAAAGTAAATTGTCCTAGGGTTTTTTTGAGTTGACAGATGTTTTTGTTGAGGAATTCACCAAGAAAAAGCAAATTTATAGATGAAAAATTAGTTGTGGAAGATGAAGGGGTGCAAGTAAGTTAATAGAAAATAGATCGTGTATGAGTGGAGTGTGTTTTCGTTGAGAAATAGAGAGAACCAATCGGTTTCCCCAACTTATACTACCTTTTTGAAGTGGGTTGGGTCAGGTATCTTGTAAAAGGCCTAACCCAACTCAGTTTAAGTAAAGGACCAAGACGGTCACTTGGGTGAACCATCTAGTACTAGACGATTCTTCTAGTGTGCTATTTCGAGGCAGTCTCTAAACAGTGGGGTTCTAAGTAGGCGGTGGCCTTGGGCGAACCGTCTGCTTCCAGATGAGCCGCCTAGGGCTCCATCCTACGATGTACTTATGCTACCGACTCCGTCTTTTAAAGAATTAAACATCTTTGGCATGTGTGATCATCACCCTGACTCTTTAAACAAAAACAACCAGAAAAACAAAAAAAATATCCTAACAATTTACTAAAAACCAAGCAATACAAAATAAGCAACTAAGAGATAGAAATTTTGGGTTGCCTTCCAACAACGCTTGATTTAATGTCGCGGTACGACGGTTATCTCGAGGTCATCAAAATTTATCCTTGTTGGGACTTTGCATGGTGTCGCTGGGCAGTGTTCCAACTTTATGCTGATTAAGCGATGCAGAGTAGCTGCCCCATCTGAAATTCCAAGTGTCGTATGTAGCCGAAGGTGACTCAACCCTTTGATCAATGTTTAAAACTTTGGTATTAATAGAGTGAAGGCTTTCATCGTATGACTCAACTTTAGTTAGCATCTTTCCCAATATGTCCTCAATTTTGGAAGTGTTCGTCTCTCGCTCACGTTGTCCTAGAGGCACACAAACTCCACTCTGATTTTTGTTGACCGCTTCCCTTTTCATCCAACCACCCTGTTTTTTGTCTAAGTATTCTGTCATTAAAATACTCTCGATAATAGTGCCGACCTTGGATCCCTTGTTGGAACCCCTCTAATTTTGGAGGTACTTCGCCTCTTTATCTGAGTCAGAATCAATGGCAATGGAAGGTCCTTTCTCACGGGACTTGACTGTTTTGACCCTACCATACTTGCAAGGTCAATTTATATCTTCAGGTGTGCCATGTCTTGGTTTCTTTCCTCTTCCCTACGACATTAGTCAGCCGCCATGACATCACTCATGGCCCCACCAGATACGTCAGACTCTCTAGTGTGCTAGTCTCTTGTATTTTTTGTTACTGTTTCCAGCTCTTGGGACACTTAAGCATAGGTACATGCCATATAGAACCCACCGTTAATTTCATCTACGACTAATTTTGAAGAAGCATTCAGCGCACGGTAGAATGTTTCTTTTAGATAGTCATTACGAAGCCTATGCATAGAGCATTGCTTGATCTTCTTATTAAACCTCAGTCATACCTTATGAAGAGCTTCGTCAGGCCTTTGCCTGAAGTTAGTGATCTCATTCTGTAGAACAAGAATTTTGGACATGGGAAAGAACCTTTCTATGAAAGCCTCTTTCAGTTCTGCCTTATTTGTAATAGAATCATGGGGTAAATCATCGAGCCATATTATAGCTTCCCCACTCAATGATAGCGGGAAAATCCTTAGTCCGATAGCATTTTGGCTCACTCCAAGAAGGTGATAAGATTTGCAGATGGCTGTGAAGTTTTTCAAATGCAAGTACCGGTCCTCACCAGCTATTCCTCGAAATAGACCCATCATATTAAACAACTGTATAATTGTGTTTGTGATATTAAACTTACTGCCTGGGGCAAGTGGGGGCAGTATGATTGCCCCTGATCCATCAAGGTCTGCCCCGTCATAATCCACATATACTTCTTGAGGTCTCATAGGTTGAGGCCTGCGAGGTACATTTGGATGGTTTACTTGTTGTGCCTCTGCAAGGCGTTGATCAAGTTTGGGTAATACTGCATGATCCGGTCTGTTCATTCTGATGAAGGTTCTGGATATCTCGGGGTCTAATAGCAATAATTATGTTTTTTGAATCTGGGTGTTGGGTATATGCTACCTGTATCTTGCAGTATACAGAAACAACACGAATATGA
Source organism: Withania somnifera (assembly GCA_039654485.1). Classification (NCBI taxonomy): domain Eukaryota; kingdom Viridiplantae; phylum Streptophyta; class Magnoliopsida; order Solanales; family Solanaceae; genus Withania; species Withania somnifera. The sequence continues at coordinate 16,079,717 of JBDJHY010000102.1, read as the reverse complement.
AAACTAGAAATAAACCTAACTATGGTTACTATAGTCAGACTTCACTAAAAATTATATTCCCCGGCAACGATGCCAAAATTTGATAACGCCCAAACTACACTTCCTTTTGAAGCATAAGCAGTCAGTTGTCAAATATAGAACCCAACCAAGGTTAAGGTCGATTCCACATGGAATAGGCAGCGGATATACGCTCGGTAATAGCAACTCACAATTAGTGCTCGTTTCTAGTGACAAACAGGAAAGTAAAAGGGAGAGGTTGTATATTTGCAGTCTTTGTTACTTTGAGTTATTAACTTAAGACGTACTCAAATGGGTAGTTAACCTAGGCTTATGTTCCTCATGGTCCAACTATCCTTTAGATTGTAATCTTTTCACAGTTGCATGATTCTTCCTAGCGTAGAGTTACATATACATGCAATGTTATTTACTTAGGTGCTTTTCAACCTTTGATCCTAAGTAAACCTCCTTTGCACTGGGTTAGGGCTATGAACGAGTGCATTACATGTATTATAATAACTCAAGACTATTAGTCTAATTACAACAACAACCATTAGACGAGGGTTAATGCGCCAAATTTCTTAGCATAATCCCAACTCCTAGTTGTATCCACAGGGTTAGCGCTAGTTAAACATAGGCGTGTTCTAGCATTTTCAACCACTAAAATTTCATTATTACATAGAGATTATGTTCATGATAAGGAATACATTCAGCAACTCATGTAGACTACAACCCTAGAGTTAGGGTTTAGCCTTCAATTGACATCATACAACAATACTGAATCCAAAAGACAGAGAGTAGCATACCACAACTATGAAATTCAGTTGATTGCAGAATAATGCTCAAAATAACTCAACAATTGTGTTGTTCAAGGAAGATGGGTATTAAAACCTAACTCACAAGTCTCAGAAAAGTATGTAAGAATAATAACAAATAATGTAATATAATCCTAAAAAATTAAGCTAAGTGTACTATTTATAGAGTGTAGGAATAAGTGCACTAATCAGCAACTTGGGTTGGGCTTTCGTCACTTTGGGCGGCTAGGTGGGCGAACCATATGGTGACAGACGGAACCGTCTTGCCTTTCTTCTGTTACCCCCTTCAATCCAGTGAACTTCTCAATGGGCGGTTCCAGCAGGCGAACAGTCTCCCAACAGACAAGACGTCTGCTGGGCCGCCTATTCTTGCTCCTTATCCAGTGAAGTCCTGAGTAGGAGAAACCTCTCAGACAAACACTCTGTTGGTGGGGCTCTTATCCAGTGAACTTCCTGTTGGACAAATTAATTAGATGTTTCGTCTGCGACGAAGCGAATCGTCTCCTTATCACCTAAAATTTTCCCTTTTCTTGTACAAGGGCTGCATCCTTCCATCTCTTGACTTATTCCTGCAAATACTCAATAAAAGCGTTAAAACACTCTGTTATTACTCAATAACATACTCCATTTTGAGGTTTTAAGTGCACAATGTGACGTAGAATACAGTAATATCAGTGATGGGTTTAACCCCATTGTTTTTTTAGATTCCTTACCTTGATTCATAGTGAGTTACTCATTTGTGGATTTTCATTTTTGGGTTTTCCATTCATTGAATTGAGTCCCTTTCCCCTTGAATTAATTGGTTCAATTAGTTCATCTTACTTCGATCTTCATATCCTTTAATTCTTCTCAAATTATCTCCAAATTCATAGAATTCGTAGATAATTCACATATCTTAATTTTATGTTTTCTACATCAATATTGATTCTCGTTAGATCCTAACTGGGGCCATATCAATTACATCCATAAATAGTGTAATAAAATAATCCCATGAATATTTAAACCTACGAAATATTCTTGCTTATCCCATTCCACGCTAAATGACCCTAAGGAGTTGAAAACGATAATCAACTTCAATCTCAAATAGTTAAAATGATAGTTATTCTAAAATAATTATTTGATCTAAAGTGACAGTTAAAAGTCAGACGGAGGTAATAATAATTTATTATTTATATTTATTTTTTAAAAAGCAAAAAGGAAAAGGAAAAGATAAGACCAGTGAGTGAAGTTGAAGTCTCCTTACGGCTTAGTTTAAAGAAATGAGACACACTCTCACCTTTTCTTCTTTATCATTAACTCCTCTTGCCCCTTCAATCCCCCAAAGCCTTTTATTTATTTCCCTCTTTCATTTAACAATGCCCTTCCTATTGTCTTTTGCTTTATACTTATTCCTCCTCACTCTCTAACCAAAACACACACACACACACACACACACACACAAGAGAGAGAGAGAGAATTTCATCAATAACGATAGCATCAATGGACTTTGACCTTGAAAATCCATTGCCATTTAGCCATGATGAAAGTCATTTAGACAACATTTCTCCTCTTTTCAACATTGAAATTGATCATATGCCTTCTAAAAATTATCATCAGACTCTCGAACGCTCGGATTTTCACATCAACAATCGCAAAGTTACCATTTCTATAATCTTAAAAATTTGTCACCCCTTTGATCCTTTTCTATCATATCTTGCCATTAATTATCTCGACAGATGCCTATGCGTCCATTCACTATCGGTATAATTACGTTCAACTTTAGTACCGTGAAAAAAATAGCTACGGTTGAGAATTTGTATAATTATGATTGAGTTTTGGTAATGTAGGAAGGGAAGCCATGGATCTTGAGGCTGATGGCTGTTTCTTGTGTTTCATTAGCATTGAAAATGAGGAAAATAGAGTACTCTGTTACTGACATTCAGGTACATTTTATTCTTGTAATGATAGTCGAAAATGCCAATTGCTATATCAGTAATTGCTTAATTTTACAAATTTGCTAGTACAGCAAGATGGTAGTGTGATATTTGATACTGAGACAGTAAAGCGAATGGAGCTTTTGATTCTTGGGGGCCTAAAATGGAGAATGCGCTCAATCACTGCATTCACTTTCATTAATTTCTTCATATCTTTCTTCAAATTCAAAGATCTGCCGTTACATCAAGCTCTCAAAGCTAGAGCCACTGAGATTATATTCACAGCTCAAAGTGGTAAGTCAAATTCATAGTATTAATGTTTTTATAAAATTATCATTTTAAAAAGCTCAATTTTTTATTTTTTATTTTAGAGGTCAAGATTTTGCAGTTCAAGCCATCTGTAATATCAGCTTCAGCTCTTCTATATGCTTCTCACGAGCTTTTCCCTTTACAATTCCCATGCTATAAAACAGCAATCCTAAACTGTTCATATGTACATAAGGTAAATCATATTCTGTCTCAATCTCGTTATTTTTTCTCTTTTTTCTTTATTTTTTTTTTGTTTGCAGTTTTTTTCTCCTTTCTTTAAGCATATTGGTTCCATGCATTTTGTTTCGTTCCTTAAAAAGGGAAAGACAATAATGTTCACGACGAATTTTCACTTAAAATAAGTAATAAGCATAGTACAGGATAATCATAAATTGATTAATAATGCCCATTATGATTGTCTAATTAATACCCTCTCCGTTTCATATAAGTTTGTTTTTGCTTTTCCAGAACTGATTTTTTTTTTTAATTTTTTAAATTAAATTAAATTCAATTAATTTGATATTTTAAAAGATTTTACAAAAAAATAATATAAATTACAACTTCTCTTATATGATCAAAAATACTACCTTGAATTATTAATCAAAATCGATATAGCTTAATTCTCAAAAATAAATATGACAAAGTATTATAGATCAAATCGTGAGAGCAAATAAATAGGTGTTTTTAATGCCAGTACGTGAAAAATCCAGCGGCAGAGCTTTCGACACTTTATTGGCTAAATTCTAATTTATTTAGCTAGTACGGACAAAAGAGTTTTAGTTGGGCTAACCAAAAGTACTATTCAATAATGGAAAAATTACTCAAAAACTCTTCTAAGGTATAATTAATTAATATTATAATATTTTAAAATTTTAAAAATTATATATTTTTAATTAAATTTATAAAATATAGTAAATGTATTAGTTAAAAAAAAACATGTATAAGGGTATATGTAACTTCATACAAAATATATTTATAACTTTATATAAAGTATCCAATATAAAATATCTGTTGAACAATATATTGATGAAAATAAAATAAAATTTATTTATAATTTATTAAAAATATATAATAAATTAATATTAGGGTTCAAAATTAAAATATGAAAGTTGCTCCAATAATTTACTATAAGTGTTGTGTGAAATTGCACAATCCATTTTGGCACAATTTAACAGATAGGATAAAAAGTCCATAATCTTCTTAAAAAAAGTGGCTTCAAACCACCTATTTTTTCTTCAAAAATTTCTTTCAAAGACATAATCATTGTTACACTTATCGTCCAAAGATAAGTATTTTTAATATTACTTACAAATATTAAATAACAAATAAATAAATAACAGAAAAAAATATAAAAAATTTCTGAACACAAAAATTTTCAGTTTTTTGTTTTAATCGTCATCACAAAAAATCAATTAAACAAAAATATTATAGATAAAAAAATATTATAGAAGAATTAATCAAGAACGTAAAATATTGTTTTGTTTTAAGCAATATAATTAGACACAAAAAATTGAAAATCAATTATAAAAGAAGGATAAGTTTTATGCACTAAAATATTCCTAAAACTGATTTTTTTTTTTTACTATCGTTCCATCAGAAATCGTGAGTAAATGACCCGTATACATTTCAATGCATTCACAATATAATGTATAATATGCATGGATATTTTAATAGGATCAATGATGAACTTTCTCGTGGAAAATTGATTTCATAGTACACTTCAAGTTCTTTAACAACAAATCTTTACTTTTAAACATAAGAATTCTGTAGACAAGAGATCTTAATTTCTATATATGTAGGATAATTTGTTAAGTTGCTATGACGTGATGCAAGAGATAGCAAAGGAGGAATACGAATCAATTCTAGAGATGGTGTCAAGCACTTGCACGCCAGTCAATGTTCTGGATCTGCACATGTGTTGGAGTTCAGATAACGAGCCAGTTGATGAGGATACCACCTCTGCCGCTACTCTACTATTTAGAAGCAACAGCAGGCAAGAGAACTTCACGAAACGTCGAAAGATTATTCACAACAGTTAATTCAGCTGCATACACAATGTTGATATTGATGTTTGATAGACATTAAGCTATCAACCTGAACTCCCCCATTTTTTTTCTTTTAAAGAAACGAAGTAGTAATGCAAGAGTTTAAAAAATAATACACTAGGGCGAGAAAGCTTAACAAAGTCATCTAATTAAGAGTCTGTTTGTATTGGTACATTTTTTATGCTTTTAAGTCAAAATATTTAAATATTTTTATAGTGTTTGAATAAAATAAAAATATTTTATAGCTAAAAGTCATGAATTAAAATTTCTAATTTATGAGTTACGACTTATGCTTATAAGTTACAAATCCATATAAATTTACTTTAAGTTCTATATGAGATCATTTGGAGAGTCACACTAACTTAGCTTTTCTTGTTTGTTGCATCAAACAACTAAAAATGGAGAGAAAAAGGAAAGGGTCCTACTGTAGGAGCAATTGAGGAAAGAAAATATAACCAAAAGGAGAAGGAGATTCTGAGTTGAAAATGGTTTGTTTGGTTGGTGACTTTTCTTTGTATCAATGTGGAGATAAGGGAAAAACGACTTGAAAAGTAAAAGAAAAGAAAAGAGCTTAGAGAGGAAAAATAGAATAAAATGAGTGTAATTTCCTTTCGTTTTATTGGGAAGAGGAAAAGAAACAGAAAGACCCGATGGATGTAGAATTTGTTCACCTTTTTAAAGTTTGTGCATGTTGATGTTGGGGGCTCTAATTGGTTGCAAATTAGAGAATAACTATATGACATGATAAGATTGAATAAATTCTTCAAGTTTAAAGTTTTATCTCTTCTATTGTAATGCCATTATTCTTGAGATTTTACCTATTTTATTGACGGTTTGTTTCATGATTTTCACTTTTTTTTTAAAAAAAAAATAAAAATTGTACGTTAAATTATTTGGGTGTTAGCTATTTTCTTCATCTCAAATTATATATCATAATATTATTTGGGTATTAGCTATTTTTTTCTTCTCAAATTATATATCATGATCTCAAATTATATATCATGATATCATGATATTCAACTCAAAAACATTAATTAGGAGGAATTGTTAACCTTTTTACCATTCATTGGCATTTGAATAGTCATAATGTTACTCATAATTGAGGTATTTATAGTCTTCAAAAAAAAAATAACTACTAAAGTAAATTGAAATAGCTTTATTTTGAACTTTTAAAAAATTATGATAGATAATTTGAGATGAATAAAACCTTTTAAGACTGTGAATCTTTGGGCTCTGGGGAGGAAGTGATGGTCATGGTCCCGATAAATATTAGAGACTGGGAGATTTCACTATTCCAAAAAGATGTCCAGACATTTGATATCTATGAAGGCAGCAGTTGAAAGTCACCACACACATTCACACAATTAAAATTGGACCACTGACTGAATTTATAATGGAATGTCTACTGCTGTTATTAATTACCCATCTGTTATAGTGTTTTTTTTATTAAAAATAAAATAAAATTTGTTGGTACTATCTTTTGTCATAAAGTTAAATTTGAATAGTTAAATAGAGAAGTGTGGAGAAAGATGTATATTAAATGAAGAGTGTTGCATAAGTATGGATGCTAGGATAAATGCATGATAATATAAATTCAGATAAGCTTAAGAATTGATGACCTGCACTTTCGCAAGAGAGTACAAGTACCATGAATTGCAGACAAATGGATTGAAGACCGCTTGAGATGGTTAAGTTATACCTTGTGTCGACATATAAATGCATCGATTCTTAGGTGTGCAACTATGAAGTAAAAATGTTAAAGGAGGTTGAGATATATAGAATTAAAAATATGCATCGATTTATAGATGTGAAATTATGATGGTAAAAATGTTAACAGGGAATGAGAATGACTTGAAAACATGGAAGGAAATTGTTTGTTAATCAATTGATGAGACTTAACTAAAGATACGATAGAATTGAAATAAAGAATTGCATATATTTAATCATCTACTTCATTCACCTATTGATTGGTGTGTAGTCCTGTTATTTTCTTTAAAGCATATCAAATTTTAAAATTCAAAATCTGTGGCAAATTTATTACTTAACTTTCGTGTGGTTGGCAGTAATAATAATATTTTAATAAGAAACAAGTTTTTTTTTCTTCTATTTTCATTAAAAAAATCCATTTTTTTTATAATAAAAAACTTATTTTTCTAGAAAATAAATCAAACATAAAAAAATCAGAAAATATTTCCCTCCCACCAAACACACCGTTCATCTCCTTATTTTAGGTCATGACGTTTCTACTTTTTTCAACAAATACTAGTTGATTGGCCAGATTTGATTGGTTCGTGCTGTAATTATCCGTTAACCTTTTTTGGGCTTTCTGGTCCACATCTCTTAGCTATACCTGTAATCCGGGCTGGGCTACGGTCCGGTCCGGTCCGGTCCGGTCCCCCCAATCCGGGCCGAGCTGAAATGGGCAGGTCCAAACCGGTTCAAAATCGTTGATCCGGACCGTGAATAGTGAACCGTTTTATAAAAAATAAAATTAAACGTGTTTAATTAATATATATATTATATAGTTTAAAATTAAATTTAAATTAGTACGAATATAAAAGAGTTAATATAATATA
>JBDJHY010000102.1:15992270-16014061 GCA_039654485.1 Withania somnifera | reverse complement strand
TATATATATATAAATCAAATAACTACAATAATACAAAAAATAATTTAAATTTAAATAAGTTATTTAACCACCATAGGAGATAAAAATTGACCTCATAGTTAATGTATATTAACAGTAAAAAACACCACGCAGATGGAGCTCATGTCCTCGTAGAAGTTCTTAAATTAGTGATTTCCCATAATTTACTACCATTGAAGTCCATATTGATCCTACTGACGTCATTAATATGCTTTGTAAAGGAACCTCTATTATAACAACAGGATTCAAGAGTGCATGTCTCTACTGACGAGCCTAGGTGCAGCGGGGGTGCAACATTGCTACCGTGACGAAAACAAAGTAGCTGATGCCATGGCAAATCAAGCACTAATGCAGAAACAGTCTGATGATGTAAATGTTTTTGTGGTTCCCCTCGATGTATGTCAAAGATGTATTTTGGGCAGACATCCTGAAAACTTCTGGGAAACTGAATCTTTGTAACGGCAATAATGCCAACTTTAACCACCTCTGCTATGCCATTGATCATGGGTGATTTTGTATTTGTTAATTTTCAATGAGTGTTTATCCTCGCTACCCAAAAAAAAAGTAAGAAACATGATTTGTTTTTACCCGATTCACTTATTAATCTTTTATCTAAAATTCAAATACATTAATTTAATTAAAATTTATCTTTTAGTTTAATTATATATTTAATATAAAAAAAGGATAATTTTCAACAAAGAGAGTCCTAAACGTGCATTGGATTATTGCTATATGTTTTTAGGACTCGATATATCTTTTAACTTAAATTCAAAAGTATTGATTCAGTTAAAATTTAACTTTTTAATTTAATTATTAAAACAAAATTCTGATAACTTCCCCCCATTTTTTTTTTTTTTTGAAATTAACTTCAATTATGAATGCACGGTTATAGAGCTCCATCTTGTATACATGGAGAGTTGTTTTAAACTGCCTGTAACTTTATTTTAAAATATAATATAAATATTTAATATTTTAAAATTAAAAATAGTTATTCATTACTATCTAAACTTATTTACTTTTTTCTTGCAGCATTTTTTTTCGTAGTTACTCTTTTTAATTTTTTTTTTAAAAAATATAGATAGTAGATTATTATTATTAAATATAAATTCAAAATAATAACTAATTACCTAACGTAACTAAATAATCTTAAAACGTTACGCATATCATCATCTAGAGTGTCACTAAATCTTCGTAAATAGGTATAGATTATGGTGTGAATGGCACATCCTAAATGACAAAGAAAGAGAGGGTAAATGGATTAGGTGTGAGGTGAGGTGACTAACTTCACAGATAGACAAATTCAGTATGTTGTCTAAAAAACGCTTCAAGATTCTCATTCATCTCAAATCCGACTATACTTTTTCCCTTGCAAGAAGAAACTCTGGAACACAGCAAGCATTAGTTGAATATGAGTAGCCAAAAGGAAAACGCCCTTACATACAAATACAAATAGGACTAATCATTTTCATGATTCATTAATTAATTATCAATTTTTATCCAATCTCTTTCATTCCCTTTACTTACTCTATTAAGTTTAAGGCATGTGACGTTAAGAAGTTTCAACGAATTCAGTCAAATTCACGCGTCTTCTTCCCCTCTTTAATACATCCCAATTTTACACCAAGTTCTTTACTTTTGACATACGCTTTGTTTCTGATTCATATACTTTCCTTCCACAGGTAATTCTTCTCTTCCTTTGCCCTATCGTCAAACGTCGAATTTCAACGATGTCAATCTCGTTAAATTGGTTCGTTTACTATCTGAATTGCGTGTACAAATGTACGCAAACTTCGGTTTATGAAAGTCAAAATAGTGAATGTAAATGTGTTATGAACAACTTTGACGAAGGTCGATATGAGGAATCAGTGTTTTCTGCAGGATAAACATTTGTTGAAATTCCTTTTCCCGACTTTGAACAGAGTAAATTTACTCAGTTCTGTGTGGTGTGGTTAAAGTCATTTCTTGCTGAAAGTTGTGATCTAATGACAGTTATTACCTTCATTTTCGCCATGTTTGTGTGTATTCATGCCGTTCCAATTTATATGGTGTATTTTGATTGGGCATATAGTTTAAGAAATATGAAAAGATTTTTTTAATTAGTAGTCTAAAATAAGTAACAGATTGTTGTGTGACAATTAATTAAATTATTATTAATTATAAAAATGTATTATTCTTTTTGGTACTACTGAAAAAGGAAAGTGTGTCGTATTAACTAGGACAGAGGGAGTAATTTCTTGTGTTTTGCCTATTTTTGAGTGATTTATTTGTTAATGTGGCTGCAGTTAGAGTTAATGGCGGATTCTGAGTTGGAGCTAAATAACATCCATAGGGACTTCTATATTCCTACGTATATACTTGCACAGAATGCTTCGAGCAACAGTATGCGTTTACCTGATGCACCTACATGCCCTGTACTTGTGTTCATAAACTCTAAAAGCGGAGGTCAACTTGGAGGAGAACTTCTTCGTACTTTTCGCCATCTTCTTAACAAACATCAGGTACTTAAAGCTGTTCTCATAGGCAAAAGAATCCAATCCTGAGGCTAAAAGTGCTAACTGTTCTGCGAACATGTACATAGATTTGTTCTGCTAAGTAATTCTTTTGTTCCATAACTTTTCAGGTTTTTGATTTAGGAGAAGAAGCTCCTGATAGTGCTCTACGTAGACTGTATTTGAATATAGAAAGGCTCAAGAGTAATGGTGATCAATTTGCTACAGAAGTCGAACAGAGAATGAGAATTATCGTGAGTTGGTTCATGATTTTAAGTTTAACAGGTTTTGTCATAACTTCAATTGGGCAAGATTATTATTTTCCAGCACAAAGTTACTGACGTTGAATGTGTATTAGGTTGCCGGTGGAGATGGCACGGCTGGCTGGCTTCTTGGAGTTGTATCCGATCTCAAACTATCTCAGTCACCTCCAATTGCCACAATGCCTTTAGGAACTGGAAATAACCTTCCATTTGCTTTTGGCTGGGTATGGATCTGTGGCAGAAACTGTTGATCACTATATTTGTGAAGGACATTTTCATGTACATTGTAGCTCTCAAAATATGCTGTTATATAGTGAAGGACATTTTCATGTACATTGTAGCTCTCAAAATATGCTGTTGCAACAGCTCTCAGTTTGCATGCCTGATGCAATCTGTTTCCTAGTTTTGCTCATATTGTGCTGAAAATATCTATAACCAACATGGAATCCAGTATTCAAAAAACAATTGTTCATAAACATGTTCATTTAGTTTGGAGCTAGAGTAGAAGTCTATTGTTTTCGATAATATGTGCCTTCAATATTGAGAAAGATACTTTATGTGATGTGCAGTTTTGGTGATTGACAGGGAAAGAAGAATCCAGGAACCGACCTTAACTCCGTCATCTCTTTTTTGAAGCAAGTAATGAAGGAAAAAGAAATGACGATGGACAGGTTAGTTTGTTAGTACATATGTGATATTCTAGCCTGTCTGAGATATTCTCAATTTACTTTTGATCCCTTGATGATAAAGTCTTAGTTCTTTGTTCAAACTTCTTGGCAGAGGTACTAGCTGAATGTCTCGTCTATCTTAAATTTGAATAACTTGTTTTACATTTAAGAGATGAGAACTTGTGATTTGTACTTAATTTAAGTGTTGACATTAGGGGTCTCATTTCACTATATACTGTTGTCTTTTTTCTTGAATCAGAAGTAAAGAAATAAAATATAACAAATGCAAAGATATATCTTTCTGTAATACTATGTGGGTCCTCCTTAAAAATCTATCTTTTCAAGAAATTGGTCAGTACTTTTCTGTCCACTAGCTAAGTCAAGGAATATTGTAGTTTGGTTGATGAAGCTGTGAAAGCCTCAGTTTCCATTAAAAGAGAATTGGGATAGCATAACATGCTCTTAAGTGTGGTCTCTCCATTTTCTACTGGTTCATAATCTAAACTGCAATGAAAAAAAAGTTGGCTATATACATCAGTTTTTTTGCTTATTAGCTAATATTGGTAAAGAGGGAACAGATTTCTGCATATTTTATTTCTTCTGATAACTGACCTATCTTAACATAGAGACAATCTTTTGTTTCGATTTAAAGGCCTTTCTTATCATAATAAACTCTTCCAAAACAATTGGAAGTTCAAGTTTTTGGAAATTCTGTTGTTATATCCTATACTCTTTAGTATGGTATATATATTTCGATTGCAGACAGAGATTTCTTGTAAAAACATTAGCCCTGCTGAGTTCATAATGAGAATATTTTTCGCTGAATCTTTTTTGATTCTATGTATTCTTGAAGTATTATATGAGTAGCATACTTTAATAGTAAAATTGGTGCATCATGACTGCTCGTTCTCAACCAACTGGTGTTAAAGAATTCACTTTGTGCAGTTGGCACATTCTTATGAGGATGAGAGCACCGAAAAATGGTTCTTATGATCCTGTTGCACCGCTGGAATTGCCTCATTCTTTGCATGCCTTTCACCGAGTTTCTCCATCTGATGAACTGAGCGTGGTAAGACATCCTTTATGGTAGTGCTTTTGCGTATAGAAAAAAGTTGACTTCTCTAACATGAATAACACACACTTTTATATAGTTTAGCTCCATCTTTTGTATCTCCATAAGATCTTGGCTGCTTGTATTCATTTTTTTTGTGTGTGTATGTCTTTGCTGATAGTATATTAAACCTGGTTCTTCTTCTGTAAATTCCTGTTCCATAATCTAATAATCAAATTAGGTGTCACCTTTAAGTCTTCTGTTAATCAAATTGGCCGTTAATAACATCCATCAGCGGCACCTTATATAGGAATACTTAATCATTGCAAATACTTTTATGATACTTGGATTTCAACAATAGTATTGATTTTAAAGAATATTTTACAGTATGGGTTTTCTTTCTTTGAGAGAAAGATGAACCAAAAGATCACTGTAATTGTAAAAGTTGCTTGAATAGTATCACAGAAACAGTGAACAATCATTTGAGTTGATATAATATTTGACTTTCATGACTTCAAACATATATAAAGGTAAATGAGTCTTCAAACTGGCTAAACTGATATGTTTGGATAGAGATACCAATATTGTTAATGGCTTGGAGTACATATAATTTAATTGCATTAGTTGTTCAAGCCTAACCCAATATGATAGAAGAAACTGCAGAATTCACTGGTATGATTTGAGTGCTATTAATTTGAAAGTGTAAAACATATGTAAAAGAACCAATATCTTTTACAGATATCAGCTTCTGCATTCAGCACATTTACTACTTTACAATGGAGTTGCCTTGTGTATTTACTTGTAGTTGGGTAATCATATGAAGCCCAGGGTGGGGCATTTTTGGATCAGATTTTCATTTTGGCATTTTATTTTTCAAATTTATTGATATTGATTAAGAATGAAAAGTGAACATATGGATATGTATATCAATATGCGTGCGAAACATATGTCTATCAGCGTGCATGCGTACTTTCTGGCTTTTACAAGTTACAAAGTTCTTAGCTTGCGCTGTTTCAAAGTGCTACCACATGACCTCTTTCTTCTTTTAAACCTACTACCATTCAGGAAGGTTTCCATACATTCCGTGGAGGTTTCTGGAATTATTTCAGCATAGGTAAGTGCATGTTATTCTGATTAGGAATTAAATTATCTATAGCCATTTAACTTCTTATTTTTTGTCAGGGAAGTTTAATAATATTGGATCGTTATTGGACATACAAGTGTGAGAATGGGCTTATCCTGTTCAATACCTATAAGAAATGATTATCCTTATATCAAATAGAGAAGTAACCTAAGCATTCAAACGTCCAAGGCAATAAGTTAGTAGTTCAAGAATTTTATAAACTCCTTTGAAGTTTCTATGCCTGATTTATGTTCCTCCAACACCCTCCTAGGCATGTAACCCAATTCAGCGGTTCCCCCGTGGACCTGAAATTGGACTTACAAGTTTGCGGATGGGCTTATCAAATGCGATTCATATAGAAGACGAGATAGACCTAAATTATATGAAGGAAAGTTGTTTCTAAAGATCTATAATCTCTCGCCAGCAGACCTAACTTAGTACATAAGATAATGGAAGTGAACTATCCATATAGGCTATACCAAATTAGCAATAGTTGGAACTAAGTCTTAGTTGTTACACTTACATGGGGTCCAACTAAGTAAAAGGTGGGACTTAAAACTTCTAGTTTTGGAGAACATCTAATATGCCTTAAAAGATTAATTTGGAATTAAATGAGCCTGTAGTGGAACCAATAGATGATTTATTTAGCCCACCCATCTAGTTCAATATTGAGGCGCAAACGATTGATATATAGACCTTTTATTGAGTTTGGTCTCTTATTTTTCCCCTTCTATATGTCAATTCTTGATTTGACTTTTAATTCTGAGTTAATTGGCTTACTAAAGTGTTTAAGATAACCATATTTTCCTAATCTTAATTCTTGTATTAAATTTGAGCCAAGTAATTTCATTCTAGATATTGTTCCCACTCATCCATTTCTTTTCATAGTTTCAATTCCAAAAAAAAAAAGACATCCTCTAAATTATGGCAACTTGAAAGAAGGTTGGTGCAATTGACTCCATAGCTATTTAGTAGAAGCAAAATTTAATTTGTCATAAAAAGCCTGCATCACTAATTGATTTACGTTAGTACAACGGCTAGGAACATAAAGAAAATGACTATGGGTTTATGTCTTAACCTACAGAGACTATGAACTGAAGTTATTTCTTTGCTAGTGCTGTTAGTCATATAGCTCTACGTCTAACTCGAATTCTCTGTAACAGGGATTGATGCACAAGTATCTTATGCATTTCACTCAGAGAGAAAACTGAACCCTGAAAAATTCAAAAACCAACTTGTCAATCAGGTAATAAAGTGAATCACCAAAATTAAGATGATACAGCTTCTCTTTGGTTTATTTCTCTGAATCTTTGCTTATCAATTTGAAGTTAATTGTCCTAATCTTGTGATTTGAACCTTTTTTTCTGTTCTATCTAGAAGAAAAGAAAGGTACTCTCAATTTAATGACTTTTGGTACAAAAGAGATAAGTTGAAGACGTAGGGTTGGGCTCTTGACAGCAGGGGTCAAGATTTTTGGTATTCCGATCTCGTGAGTGCTTAATACGTACTGTTCTATAGTACAGAAGGCCAAAAGTATAATGACGGCAGTGTTGACTTTGTTTTGGTTTAAGATTATGGAAATTTGTTTAATGGTCCAGCTTTACATCCACAGCTGTTGAGACAGATGCGGCTTATGATAGATCAAACAAAAGTACCTGTACAGCTTGTGTCTTGATTCATGTGCCGTAGACCCTCCTATTAGACCTACCTTATCCTATACTAGTGAAAACCAATTAGTCAACGTGCTATCTATGTGAATACTACGCAATACGTGTTATTCCCTCCCTGTTTTCTCAGATAAGCTTGTAATGCTCTTCTTATTGCCTTTTAATTTACAACAACAACATACCCAGTATATTCCCATAAAATGGGGCTTGGAAAGGGTAGAGTGTACGCAGTCTATACCACTACCTTAGAGGTAACATTAGAGAGGTTGTTTTTGGAAGACCTCAGCCCACGACAAAAACAGGCGCATATGCATCCTTGAAGCCTTAAAAACTTTTAAAATTGTCAACAAAGCTAATGTTTCATTAAATACATGAGTATGGTTGGTTCTGAAGTCATTGCTAGGAATATTGGTGATTGGAAGAAAAAAAGGTTAAGAAACTGATCAAGGTTCATCCTAGTTGGTTTTATTTTTCCTTTTCTGAAATACGTTGACAGAGGGAAGTAGGTCATATTATGCTTAATAGGATATAGGAACATCAGCGAAAAGACTAAGATATATGGATCTTTTGCCTACTGGTGGTATGCCGTTCTATTTCATTTTTATACATTTTCCTTGTTAGATCGTTTATGTCCATAGAAACTATTTTACAGAATCTCTGTTTTCTAATGCTTTCCCTGTTAACTAATGTTGTAAATCTGTCATGCACCCTTATTTTAGCTGACACATGCTTCAGTAGATCCACATAAATAGTTATTGTTTTGTATCTCTGTCAGTGTAGCTTCTAAGCCATTAGATAATGCTTGATATTTCTTAAGAGATAATTGACGTATGTTACCTATTCTAAAAAAAAAAAAAGAAGATAATTGACGTATTATTCGGGGGAATATTGAGAGAACATTTGCTTGCTTTATAAGTTTGTTCATAAGCAGGAACAAACAGAACAATGGTACAAGTATATGGGGAAAGCTTCGTTTCTAGGAGTGACCAGAACTGTTGTAGTTGGGAACTATATTTAGCAGTTTCCTTAATATGGATCTCTCATGAATATAGTAGGGTTGATGCCCGGCGTATATGGGGAAATATTGCTTCTAGGAGGTTCATCAGTTTGACTTAATAACTTTTAGGGTAGTGATTGCTCCGCTTCATACATGGATGTCTTAATTCTGTTTGCAACTCATGCCTGCATATTCCATAAGTGACCATTAACATCAATAAGCAGATGTCCCCAGTGACTAGCAGGATGACTGATCTTTCACCTTTCTTTACATGATCAAGGACAAATTCTACCACTCCACTTCTTTTATCTCTCTCTAATGATATTGATATACAGAATCAATTTGCACGGTACTCAAGATAAATGAGGGATAGGGATAGCCCGTCTGTTAAGGACCCTCGACCTCCAACCATAAAATTGGATATTGAGTCAGCAGTGAAGCAAAGTGAGAAATGCCACAGTTAGGCGCCGGAGCAGGGGTGTTAGGCTCTGAATAGGTGGGTGTCTGAAGGGGTGGAGTTTTTATATGTATGGACGTATTAACAGTTATTGTTAAATGCGACAATTTATATGATTGCCATATACTACCATGTCAATTTTTACTTGGCATTTAATAACTAAATGGAACTTGTGGTTTATCTATCCTAGCTCAAATGAAGTTATTTGCCTCTTTTTTCTTGAGGTAGTGTTTTAGCATCTCTTAAAATTCTGCAAATGATTCAAATTACCTGAAATTACTATTGCCAGTGTAGATAATATTTTGAAGGGAATGCCTAATGCTATTTTTTCTTGCTCCATAGAGTTCATATTTAAAGCAAGGATGTACACAAGGATGGTTTTTTGCACCTCTCGTTCATTCTTCTTCGGGGTGAGTCTGCAATATAGTTCTATTACACAACTTCTTGCATATCTTTTGCAACTCAACAACACTGTATTCTCTTTTTGTGGAAGCTTCACCTCCTAGATTTAAGTTGCATCTAGTAATTTTTTCGGCAGATAACTCAAAATAGGAAAAATCATCATAGTTGCGACTGACTGTAATCAGTTCTATAATTTTACTGAGATTGTAAAAAGCGTGTAACGTAATCTCTTCTATTCAATTGAAAGCTGCTTGTTGAAAGCAACTTATTAATCGGCTTAAACTTTTTGTATCTGTTTCATCAATGTATGGTACCTTGCTCTTATGTGCTAAACTTTAAATAGCCATGTAAATCTGCTTTGATCTTTTTGCCAGAAACATGAAACTGTGAACTTGATTGCTCTTGGTAATTTTGTGAGATACTACCGTTGTTCTGATTTAAATGTCTGACCTTTTTTGTTCATCCTAAAATAGTGTTGTTTCTTCACAGTAGGTAGTCTGTCAGCATCATAATTAGCCAATATATTAGCAACTCCTACACTAAATTTAAGCAAGTTGATTGCTCCTACATACATGACAATGTGGGAAAACATGAACTCTTGCAGTATTATCCTTGCCGAGTGAACCATGACAGTTGCTTGCAATAGAAAGATATAAACTACAAATTCTGCAGCTATCATTATTTCCCAACCAGCATATTTCCCGTTCATAATTTGTGCCAAGTAGGGAGTATAAAATTTGAACAAGGCCTTGAGGAAAATAAGAAAATTTGTGTCATAACACGGTTCAAGTTAATTAGTCTTGATTGTATATTTTAGTCTCATCTTTTATAAGGGTACTTATGAGAATTTACTGGTTTCCTTTGGCAGCTAATTTTGTCTTACTGCAGGAACATAGCTCAACAGACCAAGGTTAAGATAATGAAAAAGCAGGGCGAATGGCAAGACCTTCACATCCCACCCAGGTAATATTAGTTACTTGTACTTGTGGTATAGGTACCTTAAAATGACGGACTTGACAATTTACTTATCTTGTATCATCCTTCAAATATAATATTTTTTCAGTTCTCCTGTAACCGGTTTCTGGTTGCTGCATCTATTTCTATTCTTGATACTGTCCAATTGTACATGCAGTGTCAGGTCAATTGTATGCCTCAACTTGCCTAGCTTTTCTGGCGGACTAAATCCCTGGGGAACACCAAATAGCAACAAACGTCGATATGTATGCATTCCGAACAAGCTCTTCCCAAATCCTAGCCTTTTCTGTTTCCTTAAGTGTTTTATAGCTTTAATATTTTTGGTCTGTCCAAGTCGGTGTTATGTGGAACGGGGGTTTTGGGGGAAGGGGGTTGTCTATTTTTTGAAATCCTTTTGTTCTTTTGTAGATAAACTGACGTGCATACATTTCTTAAATGGATAGAGGGACTTGACTCCTCCATTTGTAGATGATGGCCTTCTTGAGATTGTTGGATTCAGAGATGCTTGGCACGGATTGGTTCTCCTTGCTCCAAAAGGACACGGGATGCGTCTTGCCCAGGTTAGGGATAAAGTGGTAATTACAAATATTTGTGCGTATGTATATCGACCAATGAAAAAGTTTTGTTTTTACTAGTGATCAACTGTACTTTTTTGTAATAAAGCAAAATGTAGTTGCAGAATTTGTCTAAAATAATCTGAGCTACTATTTATGCTGAAAATTATTTGCTTATTTCCTTTACGCGGTTTCAATTGTAGGCGCACGGAATCCGATTTGAGTTTCACAAAGGTGCAGCTGGCCATACATTCATGAGGATTGATGGAGAACCCTGGAAGCAGCCCCTACCTGAAAATGATGACACCGTTGTGATAGAAATTTCTCATCTGGGCCAAGTTAAGATGCTTGCTACCCATGACTGCAAAGCCCAAAGCATACATGATCCCTCAAGTCAGTTCAATCATGAAGCTGATGAGGTTCATAGTGATGAAGAAAATTCAGTCGATGAATTACGGAGGAAATTTGGGGCAGCAGACACTTTCAAAATTCCAGATGAGGTTGATGTTTCTAGTCTCGGTTAATTTTCATAATTGTTCCTTGTTCTAGTAGCTCTATTATTACATTTGCTGTATAGTAGACAAAACGAGACTTCATGTTCGAATTTATAGGCATGTATGTTCTTGAGCTTTTGTATAGAAGATTCTTGATTAATTGGTGTAAAGGAGAAAGTTCAGTCATTTGCTGTACGTACGATAAGGAGACGCTTTCATTCTGGCCTTCTTACAGACCGAAATTTAATTAAGCTGGAGTATTTTTCAGCTTATAAACTTGCATTCTCTACAATGGTGATCAGATGATATCGTTCTTTTTGTTAGTAAGTTTGAATGGAGGCATGTCCTTGACATGCTTCTACTCAATCTAATGTCTGAGTTTCAAGGAGAACACTGAGAATAGAGTACACACTGGGAACAACCTCCGCACTTACTCCACTGAACAGTTCTCCGCCTTATTATATTTAGAATAAAGGTTGATCCTTCGGGAGTTACGAATGTAACTTAATGTAAAGTTATGTTCACGCGTTGACATTCTATCTTTCCAAGAGTACTAACTTGACTGGAGATAGACACAGGCGGTAGAGGGGCTCCTCACTTTGATTTCCATCCAGTTAGCGTCTATGATCCTAGACAAGGGATTAGTCCATTAGGACTTTTCCGGAGCCAGCTGGTCATGGGCCTACTTACCTTGCTTGTAGACCTGCTGCGGAAATGACAAATGGATCTGAGGAAATGTTAAAAACTTGAAATACAGTAATTTGTTTTAAACCAAAGTAGATTACTAGTCCTGATCTTGTAGCATATGAGCACATTTTTTAGTAGCAGTTCAGTCGTGGGAAACTTCTATATCACTGGAAATGGGAGGGTACGAGAAAGCTTTCGTTTTGAAGTAGCCATGTGTGACATTTCAAGATTCAATAAGATTTTGGATAACTATAGCAACTAACAAGTTTACTCCTAAAGCAACAATAAGCTTTAATTGATTAAGTATGTGCCTTCGGAAAAACACAAATGTGAACATTAAAATTTTCAATCAAATAACTGATGAAGTGCTCTGAAGTAATACTTAAAGGCTCTAATCTTCGAGGATAGGGAGGGAGATCTTATTGCTTTTTTACTTTCATGAACTTTCTGTAAGTAAGAATGCTCTCTGCATAATGAATTGTTACAGCAGAGTTCATGTGATTTTATCAGTACTCTGGTAAGAATAAGGAGTCGTAAAGCAATGTTTACACAGCTTGAAACAAAATCAGAACCAAAGAAAATGAGAGCGCATTACTGCTGCATAAATCTTAGATTTTTGTCACTACACAGAGGCCTTATCTACAAATAATTTAGAGATAATTGCAACAATAAAGCTAGTATGTTTAACCAGAAAATAATGAACATTGTAATATATCTCAATGACTGGAATAACAGAACATTCAACGTAACTTTGATCTTCTAATATAACTTGCCTGAGCTTTGGAGACTGAACTCTATACATGGACTGTTCCATCAGTGGAACAAGTCGATGAGGTCCAAGAGGACAAAATGATCTTTGCTTACCTCCCTGCATATTGGTAGTCTCCCAAGCATTTTGTCACAGTCTCATTGGCCTTCTGACTTTCCCTTTCGCCTCTCTTTTTCTTCTCCCTGAACAACACACACATTATAAAATTGAGATGAAATGGTAAAATTATTTTCACCAGAGAAGGTCTTGATTGACTAAGCGCTTATAATAAGATACATGTGAAGAATGTCAGAGATGGAGAGGAAGGAACACAAGGGGCAGAAACAAGAGCTTTTTTCTGGGGTGGGGTGGGAGTAGGGGTGGGGTGGATAAGTAATGCAAAAAAAAAAAAAAGAGAATAGTCATGGATTTCAGGCAGATTATGATGAACCAAACTTTGTAAGAGCTTATCCAAGAAGCATGCAAGAGAAAATCAGAAAAAAAACAGCTGAATAGTTTTTAGTAATAAGTTAAGAGAAAGTATACCGAAGAGTGTTAACCAAGAAAAAACTCTAACCTTTCCACGTATTCCTTCAACAGCTCTTTAGCCTGAACCAGCTTGGTGAGCAAATTGCGATAAACATCAAGATCTCGGTCCACACTTTTCTTATTTATATTAAGTGCAGCACAAAGCTGTCAGCCAATTCCACAAGTCAACAATGATATTCTCATTTAAGTGTTATGGAATTAACATGAGTATAAATATGAGGGAAAACGTGAAACAAATTCAGGAAACCCAGTATACTAATTACTCTGATTATAAGCAAGACCGTTGTTATCTTATCTACCCAATTATCCAAACAAGTGACTTTTTTTTTGGCAAGTGAAAACAAGATTATTTAAGCTTGTTTTCTTCTTTTTGCTTACTAGCATGAATCACTTGAAGACTACCCTAACTACCAAACACCTCATAGGAAGAGTACAACAAGGAACTCTAACTAAAGGAGAGTCTTCACATTAGCCTTCTTGTCATACAAAGTTTTCAACAAAAACAAAAAAGGAGTTGTGCTATAATATCAAGGTACAGGGTAATTTAATTCTCTTTAACCTTTTACTTTTTCGTGCAGGTTAAGAGACAAAATAAGTCTCATGGGAGGAAGCCTAGACTATGGGCACTATTAAGGAATTTGCTTGCTTTTCACTCAGAGAGGCATCGAATTTCATCTTAATGGAGTATCATGTTGTATATGAGTTGTCTATGAGAAAGTCGATTTTAACTTTTCTTTGTTCCTTTTTTATCCCCTCTTTTGTGATGGATGTAAATGTTAGTGAAGATCATCATTTAGCAATCACATTTGTTTATTCGTCAGTGCAATCAAGGAATGCTAGCATTGGTCGATGATTTGTAGTGACAAAGTGAGAGTAGAATTCCTGATATTTCTGGTACACTAACAGGGATATCATGGACAGATTAAATCTATTCAAGAAACTTGCACAGACAAGAACATTAAGAGTTCCTATTTTACAGTTTCAGACATTAATCCATGAGTTATTCCTTCTTCTAGGATTAGTGCCAACTTCCATCAATTCTGCTTTTCTTAAAAAAAAAATGGCAGTGTTAAGGGCCATCAATTCTCTTTCTCACAGATTTCCTGAGAACTGATACCTTTAACTTCAGAATTATCACTTCCCCGCATAACCATGATTTATGGAACAAAGATTTCAATGCTCTTTGAAGTTAAATTTGTACAGTTCCTGACAGATAATTGTAGTTTTAGTCCATACAATACACACGTCTGAGTTTTACTATCATAAATAACCATGCAAGATTTTAAACACTTGTCTTAAGTATCTATTGCTTCACATCTACTTTTAGTGTGATCTTAGCACTCATGGATGTTCATTTTTTTTCACAAAAAAGAATATGTGAAGAAGAAATAAAAACAGCAACAATAGGCAAGGTAACTGAAGGAATAGCGCACATTTGGCCATGAAAATTGTGAAATTTGAAAAAAAAAAAAGAGTCTTTTTTCAAAGTGAAAAATGGTAGTTGGAAATTGGAGTAGTGTTTCATCATGAATACAAATTGGAATTGTTTTTGAATTTTTGTGAGTGAAAACAACTTTTTCTTTCTTTCAAATTCCGGAATTTATTCTGCAATTTTAAGGCCAAACATGATTTCCAGAATTCAACTCTAAGAAAAAGGTAAAAGTTATTCATGACCAAATGTCCACTAAATGTGACTCAGTTAAAAAGTGGCAATAGTAAGAGTGAATTCTCTTTCATCATAGCAAATCAACTCCCTCCAATCTAAATAGCAATTCTGAAATCTCAGTACGGCTTCAATACCTTTCTATATAACCCCTTTAAAATCAATTTAGTTAATCACCAAAGAATTCATACCAAATTGCCCAATAGCAAAACCTCAAATTTTAAGTGATCTGCATGCTGAAGTCGAGTCTTCTGCTCTTTTAAGAAATTTAACTTTGAACAAGAAAAAGTCAAGAAGACTGGAATGTTCTATCACTTCTATGGTGAACTTTGTTGGTATCAAACGGTGAGCCTTGGCTTTAGACTTTATGCAAAGAAAAAAGAAGCAGCTTGCTGCTGAACTTTCACAGAAGGGTGCAAAGAGATGACTAGAATTTGGAGGCTTTAGAAGCAAACGATCCTATAGGGGAATGCTGTTGCTAATGGCTGGGGATTACCTGAAGCAAGTAGTAATGAAAGAATATATCTGCTGATCTTTTGCTACTAACAGACATTACTATCAAATCAATCAAGACTCATGAGAAAGCAGGAGGAGTGTGAATCTTCTTGAGAGCGAAGCCGAGCAGGATAATCAACAGCCTGATCATGTCCAGTTCTAGGCAATGTAGAATGTGTAGCCAGGAAGGGGAAAGGGAAGGGAAACGACCATTCTTTCTGAAATTTCTCTCTAATTCTCTGAGTGATATTCGGTCATTCACTCTGTCTGTTTGATATCAGTCAGAATAATATCATAGGTTTTCTATATCTGGTGGTAATAAAATACAGAGGCCATCACCCAAACATGAGTGAAAAGACAAGAATGGAAACTATATCCAGTCCCACCTCTTGAGAAGCTCTAAGAGAAAATATGTGTCATCAGTATTATGACTTGAACAATGTTTCCCAATTTTTAGAGTACTATCTAAGATGAATACTTGAAAACTTATATTTTTTTTTTTTGATAGTCTATTTTTTCAGAGCACCCAGCTATTAGCTAATGCAAAGGCAAGTTAAAACTATAGGTTTCTCACCCGGGTATTGGCTTACAACTTCTGATAATATGTACCCTTCTTTCAGACACTAAATTCCTATACGCATTTATCCTAAATATTTCCAGTGTTACAGGTTTACACAAACCATAGTGCTTGTGGTGTTTCTAGATGATTTAAGCTATCCAAGTAAACATAGACAAGCAGAAAGAAGTTCTTGTAAAACACAAAATATACTATGAAGGATGTGATGGTATATACCTTTTCTAAGATGGTTGGATCAGTTACATTTGCCAACTCAAGCAGGCGAAAGAGACCAACCGCAAACAATCGACTGTAGCAGAAACCATCCTTGGTTCCAGCTCGCTGGGCAATATCTTTGAAAATGTTTTCAATTTCTCCATCTTTGGATGAAAAGTCAACTAGCGTACTGGCATTTTGAGTACGAGCCCATTCTTCTAGTTTTCGTGCATCAGCTCTATAAAATACTGGAAAAGTTAGAATCTCTAGAAAGGAAAACATTCATAGGTATAGATCATAATAAAAGGTTTTAGAGCAAGTACATGTTTGATAAATCTACTCAATGTTAGTCAAAAGATTATAACAACTACAACAATAACATCAACAACATCTATGCCCCAACCCCAAACTATTGGTTGTCGGCTATATGAATCATCAATAATCATTTTGCTCATTTCATTTACTACTCAAGACTAATAAATGTGATTAAAAAAAATAAGAACATCCACAAAGAGTTCTAACACTTCACACATCGAATGGTCATGAATCATGATATTTAAAAGGTAATGCAAACGAAATATCCAAAAGAAAAATGAAAATCTTTGCTTCCACTTGACAAACCCTTGTGGTCCGGCCCTTGCAGAAATGCAAGGTAAGGCAGCATACAACAAACCCTTGTGGTACGGCCCTTCTCCGAACCCCGCGCGTAGCGCGAACTTTATTGCACTGGGTTGCTCATGGTTTCTACATTTTCTTAGTTGTTTCATTTAGCATAATATAGTCACCTCAGATTAACATCTGCCTCATTAACAAAGATTTCTAAAGTTCGAGCTTTTGTGGCACACTTTAATATTATAAAATCAGATTGTTTCTATTTGA
This sequence comes from Withania somnifera, assembly GCA_039654485.1. Lineage (NCBI taxonomy): Eukaryota > Viridiplantae > Streptophyta > Magnoliopsida > Solanales > Solanaceae > Withania > Withania somnifera. The sequence goes on along the minus strand of JBDJHY010000102.1, from coordinate 15,997,110 downwards.
ATGGAAAATTAGCGCCTTAACCTCTGCTCATTATCCTTGGATTTTTTCTGCTCCCAGCATTATATTTCTGTGGTTGTCACTTCAAGGCGTTAGAGACATATAATCTGCTTCAATTCATAGGCCACATGGTTCAAGCCTTAAGCATTTACTTCTTACAATTGAACATCCTTTCCTTTGCAGAGACAAAGATTTGCATTTACACTAGATAAGGCTTCTTTAGCGAAATGGAAGATGCCTGTTTCTAGGTCACGGACCTAATCTGTTGATGGAGTACGTGGAGCAAACTCCGAAACAATGTTTTAATTCTCTTAACAAAATAAAGACAAAGACTCACTTTTCGCCACCACGAGAAAGATGAGACACTCTCCCTGGAATTCTATGTAGTACATAAAGATATACTTATGCTCCAACTCTTTTCTTAAATCTTATTTCTCATTCTTGCATTTTGGGTGATCATGATTGAGAATTTTCAATACTAGGTTGAGAACTTGAGATGTAGTTGCACTATATTTGGGTTTTCGTATGCATGTATGAAGTTTGCTTATGAAACCTGATCTATAAATTGAGTTCTATCTTGAGGAACGGGTTATGTTAGCCAAGTTTGGTGAAAGAAACTTCTAATAGACATATCCACTTCAGAATGGAGCTACTTTATTCAATTCATTCAGGGGTTCCTCTTCGTAAGCCCAGGAGGTACTGTTAGATCGGGGATAACAGTAGCTACATTTCAGTAAATGAAAGTTGATCAAGGGTTCTACAGCTAATTTACTGTTATGAGTAGCAGTTCCATTAATTGGGATATCATACACCTGCATTTTTCAAGATCCGTAATACGCCTTAGCCTATTAATCTTAGATTTTCGTTCCGTCCTCCAAGAAACTTTTAATGATAACTAAACATATATTTTATCAACAACTACTTTACTTGAAGCCTCAATGCTAGCAGCCCACCACTTATAAATAATTATATGAGTGCCTTCAAACAAAAAAGGAGTAAAAACCAATAAAAAGGGGCAAGATATGGATTAAACATGCCTGTATTGCTCAGGGTCCTCCTTTAGCGCCCCTATATATGCTTTGAAGATGGCATCACAATCCTCTTCACTTGGGTAGCCCTCCATAAGTTGATCATACACAGTAACAAAACCTAGCGCAAACACGGGATCATATTGGTATGATTTCTTGTACCTTATCAAATGTTGTTGCACGATTAGCTCTTGTAACACTGTGTTGTAGACAGTTGGAATTGGACGCTTGTAAGCGGTCAAGAAATTCATTTTAGTGTCAGCAACAGTTGGCAAATCTGGAAACAATTCAATATAACAAGATGCATCATTACCTCATAAAATAAACACTAGAAAAACCACTAAGATCAGAATAAGCAAACAGAAAGGAATTAGACTAAAGAAATGTAAATACAGAAAATGCAGATAGTTGCAAGAATGCAGACAGAACATTAAACCAGAGAAGGCTTCATTTTCTCTGTTAGTACAATATTCCATGTTTCCTTTGACACGTTAATTCAATATTCATCAGCAAGAAATAATACTCCCCCCGGTCCATTTTACATGATGTTATTTGTATGAACATGGGATCTAATATGTAAATTTGACTAGTATATATATTTGATAATTGGTTTAGAAAAAGTAGGGTCATTTCAATTTACACTTTATTACAAAAGGTATACTAGATCATCTCATGAGCTAAGAAGCATTATAGTGGTTAAGAGCTTAGTTTAATCTAGAAAATGTCACACTAAAGTTTATAAAAGGAATAGTTTAATGAATTTAAATTCGTGGAAGTTCTAAAAGTTGTATAGAAATGTAGTGTAAAACATTTTGTAACATCTAGCAACCATTTGGCCACGGAAAATTTCACTTTTTTCCAGTCTGGAGAACTGTTTGGACATAGAATTGTTACAATTTTCTGGAATTCAACTTGAACTTTCTGGAGTTTTCCCGCATTCAAAAGACTCCAAAAAGTTGTTTTCACAATTTTCACATCAAATCACTCACAAAAATTTAAAAAAAAAATCCAATTTGTATTCATGTCCAACACAACCCCATCCTCCAAATATCATTTTCATCTAGACAATAGATACTACTTTGCCAAACATCACAATTTTTATGTCCAAACGCCTACCCCGTGTTACATAAACTAGAATGTAATGAGTATACAACACTAAAAATATTCTCAATACTTCAAATTCATAAGTAAGTAATTCCAACAACAAAACATCGACATTTCACTATATCTAAATCCAAATTCAACCATTATGCATTTCATAACAAAAGATGACTGGTAAAGACTAACAACATCGTATTAGAAGGATATTAGTTAAGCAATTGTAACATTATACATACACCTCCAGTCCTCCACAGAATCACACAGTTAGCTATATACACTTACTGAGTAATTAAACTAAAACAGAAAAATAGATTAAAAAAACCTACTATATACTACCTCCGTTCCTTTATACTTGTCAAATTTTGCTTCTTAAGAGTCAAACTTCATCAACTTTGACCAACTAGTAATATTTTCATTATATTAATATTATAAGCATTGCAACTTATAGTATATTTTGTATCCATTTATTTATTTTGAGAAAGATATTTTGTTTAATTTTCAAAAATTTAAATTTAAAATTTAAAAATAGCAAATTATTCTAATTCTAACTTATCTCCAAAAACTAGTCAAATTGAAGAAAATTAACTCTCGTGAAATATTCTACTTCAACTTAGCATCGAAATTAGTCAAATTGGCTCTTGTGAATTTTATTCTAATTCAACTTAACTCCGAAAATCAGTCAAAGTGACTCATGAAGCAAATTAACACTTTTGAATATTCTAATTCAACTTAGCTTTGAAAATTAGTCAATCGAATCTGGTGAATTATCTACTTCAACTTAGGTCCAAAAATGAGTCAAATTGACTCCCGCGAGTTGCAAAGCAAATTAACTCTCATGAATCATTCTAATTCAACTTAGCTTCAAAAATTAGTCAAATTGATCAACTTAGCTCCAAAATTTAGTCAAATTGAATCTGGTGAAGCGAATCAGCTCTACTGAATTATTCTAATTCAACTTATCTCCAGAGAATAGTCAAATTAAATCTCTTAAAACAAAATGCAATAAGTAAAAAGGAACAGACGGAGTAACATTTGTTTCTGGATTTCAAATTGAAAGCAATGCATCAAGACGTAAAAGAAAACTTGCCTGTGGGTGAACTGGACATGCAATGAACGACAAAGCGAGAAGTGGAATTGGAAGATCGAACATTGAGGGAATCAAAGGAGAAATTGGAACGGAACCTAAATGTATCAAAAGAACGAGACGATGAAACTGAGGATTTCTTCTCCATTGACTGAGCAACCGCCGAGAAAGACAATGAAGTAACTGCCGCCATTCCTACAGCAAAAGTTGAGGAAGAAGAAGAAAATAGAGGATTCAAATGAGTGTGTTTTGGTTTAGAGAATAGAGTTGTTTCCCATTTCAATTTTTTTTTCTTTTTCCTGTGGGAAAAATGAAGGGTGAGGCTTCCAATTGAGGGCTTATCCAATGTGTTTTTGGATATTTCTTTTTTCATTTTTAATATTTCTGAGATTAATCCAATAACATCCCAACACGTGTATTGATACTGATGCTTTCTGATTTTTTTCTTTATTTTCCTTGGCTTTGAATTCTCTCTTTCAAATTATTTTTTGATTTTTTTTTTTAATTTATTTTAAAAATCTCATTTTCCCCTTTCCTACTGTACTCTTTTTTGTGGTTAGGAACGATTCGTAGACTTATAGTAACAACTTGTAAGCAATGACAATTGAACACCTTGAGGAGTCGCTTACACGTGGGATACGAATATGAGTTTGTTATTATGATCGATTTTATTGTATGTTTAATTAATATATGTACTCGAAATATGTTAAAAAGAATTAGTCATTAAAATTTTTAGCTTATTTATTGAAATAATAAAATTATATAATTTTAATTTATCAAATTAGTATATCTAAAATTGATTATAAAATATTAAGTATTTTTTAATAAATAATTTAAAAAATTATAATAATCAGTTAATTTACTTGAATTATGTACGCTTCCTTCATCCCTCTTCTCCTCCCCCCCCTTCTCCGTATAATTTTATAATCAAATTTATATGAATAAAGATAACGAACCATATAATTATTAAAAAAATATTTTATATTCTTATTTATTAAATTATTCACTTTCTAAATTGTTAGATGGTTAATTTTGACTTTTATTAACTTATTAATTGGCTTAATATAATAGATATATTTATTTTATATCTAACTTATATTTATTAACTTATTAATTAACATAAATAGATATATTTATTTTATTTAATTATGTATTTTCTATTTGTGAACTTTAATTTTTAAATTTAATTTACTTCAGTTCAAAATTAACGGCTAATAATATATTTATTATCTAACTTACACTTCATATGGTGTTGCGTTATCTATCTTATGTTTTAAAATATAAAATACTAAATTGATATTTAAGGTACTTAGATTTTTATGATTTAATGTTCAAATAAAATATTTGAAAGGAATAAGCTTATGAAATAACAAGCATTTTATTTGCACCAAATGATCGGGATCGATATATGAGATGCACGAAAATGGGTGACAAAATGCGAAAAGTAAAGATATGCGGAAATTATCAACTAAACAGAGTAATAAAGTCAATAATCTCAAGAGAATGATAAGATGAGAAGAGAAGAACACAAAAATACACGAATCCATGAACATCGAAGAGATAAGTGAATTGTAATTCACAGAAAGAACCTCACTGATTTCACAAATGAGCATTTATTATGAATGACAAT
>JBDJHY010000102.1:15951080-15961407 GCA_039654485.1 Withania somnifera | reverse complement strand
TTGCTTTGAAACTAGTCTTGTAGATGTTTCTTTATATTTTTTATGATTGGATAGTGGTGCAATCATTTATGTAACCAATGACTTGCAAGACTTGATAAGTAGGTGGAAGCTAAAAAAGAATGAAGCCAGTATAGTTGTGGGCAATGGAGTCAAATCAAAACTAGAGTTTATAGGGTGTGCTATTTTATTTTTTAAAAATAATTTTAATATTTATTTGAAAAGAGAAATAAATTTAGTCTCATAGAGTCACCTTTGGATAAATCTGGCTATTCATTTTAATTAGTTGGTGATTTTTATTAAAATTCTTTAAAATTCACATATTATCAGTGATGGTTTATTGAGTGATGATATGTATCACCTAAATATGTTAAGTGAAAATTTTTCTGCAATGCATGTTGAAAAATTACCCATAAAAGTCTACTATGAGTAAAACGTTTTACCTGTTATGACAGACTTCTAAGTCATATTTCTAAAGATAGAATAAAATGATTAGTAAAGAAAAATATTTTACCTAGTCTTAATTTAGAATATTTTGAAATTTATTTTGATTATATCAAGGGTAAGATGATCAAGGCTAAGAGAATGAATTTCACTAGGAGTTTTGATCTCTTAAAAATTATTCATACAGATATTAGTTGACTTTATGTATCTACTTTAAGCAATCACAAATATCTTATTACTTTCATTGATGACTTTTCTAGATAATGTTGTATATACCTTTTAAAAAAAAGTATGAAGCACTTGATAAATTTATAATTTATAAAACTGAAGTTGAAAAACCAGCTTGAGAAGTCCATTAAGATAGTGAGATTTTACTGTGGCGTGAGTAATATGAATATGATGAGTTTGGTCAATGTATGGTGTTTTTTACTTTATTTTTATAAGAATGTGGATAATAGCACAATATATCATGCCAGGTATACCTGCTACAAAAGTTGTGGCTGAGAGACGTAATTGTACATTCATGAAAATGGTGAGAAGTATGATGTCAAGGACTAGCCTGCTTGAGTCTCTTTGGTTTGAAGCTTTAAAAACCGCAAACTATATCCTGAATAGAGTTCCTATCGAGTCAGTTTCTAAAACTCATTTTGAACTCTTGACAATCCGAAAACCTAGTCTAAATCATTTTCATATTTAGGGATGTCCGGCAGAGGTCTGTATTTATACACCTACTGAAAAAAAACTGATCCCAAAACCATCAGTTGTTTCTTCATAGGCTATCCTGATCACTCTGAAGGTTTTAGCTTTTTCTTTCATGGGTGTGGCACAAGAATCATTGAGCCTACTAATGCAAAATTTCTTGAGGATAATGTTTGTTATTGTGATTGTTCATGTGACAAAAAAATTGTGTTGAAAGAAAAAAAAATTATTGTTTTTGTACCTATTATACATAAAGAGCTGGTAAACTGACCTATTCATGAAGGAGAAGGTTTAGGAAATCATAATAGAAATTCTCCTGTAGTTATTGAGCAAAATAAATACATTGATCCACCTCATAGATTACAAAGAGAAAAAAAATCTTCTATTTCTGATGATTTTATTGTGTATCTGACTAAAATCTTTAGTGATAATAGAGAACTGGCTGATATTATATGCTCAAACTTTTTTCTCTCCATATGTTGATAAATAGCGTCAGATAATGAAAGATGAAATGTGTTCCATTAAACACAATAAAGTGTGGGAGTTAGTTGAGTTGCTTGTAGATTTTAAAACCATTGGTTGCAAATGGGTGCTTAAAAATAGGTATTCCAAGAAAAATATAAAGTAAGGTTGGTTACTAAGGATTATACTCAAAAAGAAGGTATTGATTTAAAAAAAATATTGCTCTCGTTTCATCAAAAGATGTATTTAGAGTTGTCATGACTTTTGTGGCTCACTTTGATTTATAGTTGCATCAAATGAATGATAAAACTGCTTTCTTGAATGGTGGTTTGAGTGAAGAAGTTTACATGATTTAGCCTGAAGAGTTTCATGAAGTTGGTAAAGAACATTTGGTTTGTAAGCTTAATAAATTCATATATGGGCTTAAACAAGACTCCAGATAATGGTACTTGACATTTGACGAAATCATTATAAATTTTGGGTTTGTAAAAAATAAACTCGATGAATGACTATATGTTAACAATATCCAGAGGTAGTTTCATTATTAGGGTTCTTTATGTTGATGACATCCTTCTTTATTTCTTAAAGTTAAAGATATGGTAAAAGAAGATGATATATGTATTGAACATATTAACACAGAATCTATGTTGGCTGATCCTTTGATTAAAGGTCTTAGGTCTATGGTGTTTAATGAACATGCTCAAAACATGGATTTTTTGGAATCTTTTAATGTGATTTAGTCAGTGCAAGTTACTTTATAATGGCAGACTGACGTATTGCTTTCAATAAATTTTATTTCTTATCCTTTAATACAAGCTTGTGTTTTTTGATATTTGTCACTGATTAACAACATATTTATTCTTTCATCTATTTAAATGAAATATTATATAAACTTGTGGTATTTTTGATTTTTGTATCTTGTAACTTTGATTATCCCGGATAAGGTACAAGAAAACTCTCCTGAGGTGATATGATTTTAATATCACTTGGAGGCTTTTAGGTAATGTAGCTTTTATGTTACTTGAAGAACTGCTTTATAAGAAGTGTAGCTTTGTTCACCTTGATTATAAGGATGATATACTTAGCGCATACTTTTGATCCATGCTGATGAAAATTTTAGCATAAGCAATTATAGATGGAATTCATACTGTAAAACTGAATGATGTATGTTTGGTTCATTGTTAGTATTCTCCATTGAGACTAGATGAATTGTAGTATGGGTCATTCTATCATTGACTATGTGAGTTTGTGGCCGCCGTAGAGTCTTAAATATTTTTTTTCAAATGATTTTTCTCAAGAGCTCAAATTTTTAAAGATTTTTTTTCATGTTCTCAATTAACACTGACGTCCAAGTGGAAAATTATTGAAATTTGAACTTGTGTTAATTAGTAATAGATTGAAAGAATGGTGATATAACTTAGAATAATAAAAATCCTAATACTTTTTAAATTAGAAAGTCCTAATTCTTATTGGATTTAAAAAACTCAATAACTATTGGCTTAGACTAAGCCCCCTTTCCATATCTATTAAAAAACGCTAGCATATTCTGTTCTTAAATACACGGTATAGTGATTGATGCCTCATCGACCGTAATAGCTAGTGGATTGTGATAGTTAGTCTCAAGCTTAACCGTCAATTGCTATTACTGCCGAATTAATAAAAATTAGCTATAAGCTTTCTTGTTCCATCTCAAAATTATATTTATATTTAATCTCTACTATGACCACTAATTAATTATCTTGCGTCCCATGTAAGTCCATCCTCTGCCACCCCACCCCACCAAAAATGGGTAGCAGTAGTTAATAGAATTACTAGTACAACCATTAAAACCAAACAGCCCAACAGAGCAACAACATTAACAATGGCACTTGCTAATGAAAAAAATGTATCTGATGGCAGCAAGATAATTTGGGGTCTTTGTAAACTTCCATTTTGGCATTCAAACAGCAGTTCAGTCGCTGCTTCTTCTTCTTCTATTGCTTCTTCTTCATCATCTTTTAGGCAGCAACAACAACAACAACAGCAACACAATGGCATTTCTGTGGATCATCACTCTAATATTCATGCTTCTCTTAAGGTTTCTTCTGTAGTAAAATCATTTCTTCCAACTCGTCGCAAGCTCAGTCTTGATCCACAAAACAAGCTTTATTTTCCATGTATGTTCATCATTTTTGGCTCTTATTTTTGATTTTTTTTTTCTTGTTTGTAGCATTTGTTGTGTTCAATTGTATAATGGGTTGATTTCTCATAACATAGATAACTGACTAATTTTGCTACTCTCTGTTACTTTCCTTGTAGTCTGTCTTAAAGAGAATGTCTTTTTGCGTCTTTGGTAACTCTCTAATTTCAATGTTTCACAAGATTTGAAGAGTATTTTGGATACATTACATAGTTATTTAATTTAAGACCAAAAAAGTTCAAAAGTCTCCTTATTTTCTTAATTTCATAAGTCCGTAACTAGTCAAACTAAGACATTAAAATTGAAACAGGGTGTACTTTTCTATTGCTAAGTTGTCTTAATTTGGATTTAATAGAAAGAAACTTTTATCCTAAGTTGCCCGGACGCTTTGCTTTTGATGTTGCACCGTGTCAGATTGTTAAAAAATACATAAATTTGGGAAGATGCACCCGCCGATATTTTTGAAGAGTTTGAGTCCCATAGCTTTCATCTTATACGGATTACTTTTTTTTTTATTCCATCCAATCACTTTTATGTTAACTGAAACGGAATGTTGATTTGTGATTCTGACGTGGTATTTATTTACTATATAACTACTTCTCCAAGATCATAATTATGTTCATAAATTTAATGGCCTAATACTTAACTAAATCAGAACTCTGTTTTGTTCTATGTTTTGTATGAAACTTGACTATTTAGTAGTAGTAATAGTAGTAATATGTCTTAAGGGTTGTTTTTCTATGTTTATATTTCTTATGAGATTATGCTTATTCTGTTCTTATCCCTTTTGTAGATGAGCCTGGCAAACAAGTCAAGAGTGCTATAAGAATCATGAACATTAGCAAGAACCCTGTGGCCTTCAAGGTACATTAAACTAGCCTTGTCCTGTCATTTTCTTGTTTTGGTGGTCCTAATAGTGAAATGTGCTTAGTACCTAATACTCATTATGTCAATTTCATAATCTTCATAATTAGTGCAACAAGTCACTTTAATTCCCCACTAGGCCATCTTTTTCTATGTTGGTTGATACAGTAGTAATGCTTTAAAGACAATCTGTTTAAAGTTAGGCCTTTTTTTTTAAGCTAATTTAATACTAGTAATTCTGCTTATTGAAGATTATAATGATGATGAATTGTGGTTAGTGGGCAACACCATTATTATGAATTCTACACCGATGTGGAAGTGAAATTGGATCTTCCAAAGAGCCAATTTGTCAAATTGTCCTTTGCAACTAATACTATTTCATGTCATTGTTCATACAATAATAACTATGCGTCAATTCCAAACAAGTTGGGCATCATTCCTCGTAATCGGGCCAAGATCAATTTTTGTCCAATGACCATAGGTCTTAACTGCCAATCATCATGTGTGAGTTAAAGATAAAAAAAATTCTGTTTAACTGGCATCATTCTGTGTATTGAAACCAACCAACCATTTTATGTTACACTAAATAACTATCAAGTTCAATCGCATTTCTTCCTTCCTGGTGAAGTAGGTATAAAAGGAAATTATTTACTTTCTACCTACTTCACCAGGCGTAAGATTAGTTGCTTTCTCCTTTTTATGTTTGCACTAATAACATTCTAGTTCAATTGCATCTCTTCTTTCCTAAGAAGAACTCTTTTCTCATTGAGAAAGTAACAACATTTATATATCATCATCATAAAGGCATCTTAGAATGCCATAGTTACGATTCGGAACACAAAAACTATAACCTTCTTTGATCTTGTTCTATAATATCTAAGATTGATTCTGCATCATTTAGATTTGCTCTTTACACCAAAATAAAGTAACAGAATAAACGTCATATGTATGCAGGAACTGTCTTCCACCTGTTCCCCTGTAACAATTTTTCCCGACCCCTCCCAGCAGCTCTCTATTCAGCTTGTCATTGTCCCTCTTTTTTCCTTTCATATTCAAATTTAGTTGTCAGAGAGATGATTAGTAATTTCAGGTTGCAAATTAGTATGACTACTATTTCATTAGCATCAAAGCCAAACAAAACTAACCACTTTATAAGGAATTTTTACTTTCCATGTGTGTTTCTGAGGCCAAAGATTAACTAGTTGACCAACATAAATCAGTGCATCATAGGAAGATTTCGCTGTATTTTCTGTTGTTAGATTTTTTCCATATTTGTAATCCTTATCAGCTTACAATTGCTATTCGGACATATTTTCTAGTTCTACACTTTTACTTCATAGTGATCAGCTTACTATTACTATTCAGTCACATTTTCTGATTTTACTCCATTGTGCTATCTCAGTTTCAAACAACAGGGCCAAAAAGTTGTTACATGCGGCCGCCAGGAGGCATTCTTGCTCCTGATGAAAGCCTCATTGCAACTGGTAACATCCCCTCTTGGCCTTTCATGTATTCTGTGTGATGTTGCTTGACAATAATTTTGCTTATTGCTGTTTTAGTGTGCTAACGCCACACCTAATTAACAGTTTTCAAGTTCGTCGAGCCACCTGATAATAATGGGAAACAAGTTGATAAGAAGACCAGGGTAAAGTTCAAAGTAATGAGCTTAAAAGTAAAAGAGGATGTGGATTATGTGCCAGAGCTGGTAAGTGCTGGTGTGCCTCTCTGTGGATTAACAGATGTATTCTCTCATGAAAGTGAATGACCTGCTCTAGTTCAATCTTGGCCTCTAGAAACTTTGTTTTATTCATCCTAGTAAATCATACAAAGTAGATATCTGCAATTTCATTATTATTTTCGAGTACTAAAGGCTTAACTGATAGAGGAAATTGAGTGTCCTATATGTTTGACCTATAGAGTATATGGCCCCAAAAGAAGGAAGAAGTTTAGAAGATAATCAATTAACAATATTTAGGTGAAAACCTTTTCAGGGTCATACTAGAAGTGACGTTCAATATTTTGAAACAGGTTGAGCCTTGAACCTTGAGCCATTCAATTCCTAAGTCCTTGGATCAAAACCTTTTCAGGGTCATACTAGAAGTGACACATTTCTTGTTTATACTGATTAGTTTTCCTCTAAAGCTTAATCAGAATAACATTAAATCATTGATCTTGTTTTCCTCCTGTCAGTTCCTCTTACTTAACAACTCTTCTCCTTTTAAGGTGCTGCTATTTAACATTCGTCTTTTCTCATTAAAATTTCTTTTAATGTTAATGAAAACATGCTATAGCTACAGTTTTCACTCCACCATGACTAGGCAGTATATAGAAGAAACTAAAATGTCCACCAATAATAAAGAGAATTATAGTGGACTACCATGATATGGACCTCTGATCCCAAAAAGTGTATATATACTTTTCGTTCTTATTTTAGAAATTATAATATATCTAAAGTAGATTCTGAAAGTTGCTGATGCCACTCTCTCCTTATATTTGGATGCGCTCTTTCTGGTCTTTAAAAACTGTCACCTCAAAACTCTGTTCATGTGCACATGTTATGTTTAACCTTTAGATCAGTTTTGCAAATCAACTCAGAAGCGTATTAATTAATTTAATAACTGGATCATACAATCTATACCAACGGAATTTTGGTATGGATTTAAAGTGTGACATGTTTGCCGCAGTGTGTAGACATCCTCCAAAGAGAGATGAGAGCACCAATATTAGTAGTTTCAAATGTTAACTAACATCTTTCACCAGCAAACCCATAGAGCATCAAAATTTAAGTTGTATCAAATGTAACAACATCACAACAAATAGTATGCAGTGTAATTCTATAAGTGGAGTCTGGAAGAGTAAATTTATGCATGCTTTACCTACTTTATGGAGGTAGAGAAGTTGTTTCTGAAAGACCTTAGGCTCGAGTAATGAATAGGAGAATAGTCTCCAGTCTCATGTCACAAGTTTTGCACCCTAATAATCACAGGGTCGTCCCACTTAGAAGAAATAACTATGAAAATAACCTATCCTCAATGGGAAATCAACCCTGGTTGTCTGACCTATCTTTGACGAAAATTCAAAACTGATTTTCGCTACTTTTATACTTATTTCTATTGTGTACTCTTCTTTCAAAAGAAATATTTGTAGTGTATTTGAAAACATTAAATCGGGTGCTTCCAGTTCCAATTCTTCTTCTGATTCTGCTAGCACAGGATTCTTGATGTGCTTTTGCATTTCAACATTTTCTACATGATGGTTAAAAGCTTAATTATAATCCTCCTTAGTTCTTGGCTTGTCATTCTTCTTTGCATCTTTTCTTTTTCATTTCTCAAGAGACCAGAATATATTGTTGGGTTTGCATGTTACGCTTAACTAGCAGTTTCAAAGCTATAAAACATCAGCTTCATGAATAATGGAACTAGTGCACACGCTATCACCGTCTCTAGCACCTTCTTTTTCAGAAAATTCTGGTTCATAAATGATATTCTTTTCAATGTTGTACTCCACCACCTAATATCTTGAGTTCTCTTATAGTATAAATCAAGAAAAATAAACTTGATATCTGACATGATGTTGCAATGACTACTACAACATACAGGAAAATTGAAATGCACGTAGTTAATAACACTCGCAACTAAGAAAGAGAAGTGTAGAATAATTGACTTCTATATCATTTTGTGCACCCCTCTCCTTTAACTCATTTAAGAATTAGACCTTTGACCCTCCTAATGCTTGCATTCATGCTAACGATAATTTGGATCAGTTTGACGAAAGGAAGGATGAAGTGGCAGTTGAACAAGTATTGGGTGTTGTTTTCCTTGATGCTGAACGCCCTTGCGCTGTAAGTAGGTTTTCTCTACCAATATTGCTACATTACTTGAATTAGACCTTTCCGCAATCTGTTTCAAGTAACGTAATTGTCTAAGGTTTATGTGGAAATGGCTCTAAGGATTTTGTGGTTCATTTTGCTTAGGCACTCGAGAAACTTAACCGCCAACTAGCTGAAGCTGAGGCTGGGGTCGAGGCACGCAAGAGGCCTTCAGAAGATACAGGTCCAAAGATTTTCGGTGAAGGCCTTGTTATAGATGAATGGGTAAGTTGCCTTACCACTACTGCTTTCTTATATGGGTTCAATACTCAGGTTTTATGTTCCAAATCAAATGCACATTACAAATTCTAATTGTTGCTTTTTGATCTCTTTAAATGCTCCTTTGATTAATTACAATTCAATTGATAAAATTATATAATGGCGCTCCAAGGAAATGGTGAGATAGCTGTAAGCCTAAAATAAAAACATTCTATCGCAATGCAAGGTATAGAGCTTGAGATTGAGGCATATTAGTTGTTTGTAGTAATACAAGGGAAGAAACACTATATTGAGTGTTTCTGAACTGATCTGCGATACAAAATAATTTTCTGAAAAATTATTTTTTCGGGGACAGAGTATCTAGTGGCCTTTTATTAATAATAAAATAAAACTTCAATATAAATAAATACAAGGGGTTAATACATTAACTTACCATTCCTAATGAGGTAAACGATTCAGTTTCGCGCTTTGGATCTTGTAAAAGCATCTTAATAAATTGCTTAACATGACTTGTGTTCTAATATATTCAGTGTGTTTCACCATTTCAGAAAGAAAGAAGGGAAAGGTATCTGGCAAGGCAACAGGTGGATTCAGTATAAAATGGTTGAGAAGAATTTCTATGATCAGCTATTGAAATTTTAATACTACTGCCTGCAGATTTATTTAGGCTGTTAAGTGATTTACAAAGGCCTGTTTTCCTTCTCAAAAAAGTGAAATTGATTCTTCATGTGATTTTCAGTCTTATCTATCCTGGATCCTTGTCTTTGGATTATTGCTTGTATATAAGAGAAAGTAACAAACTTGGAAAGTCCCCTTCCATAATTGATGAACAATCACCTCCAGTTTGGACTCTATTTCATATTGCTTTTTTTTTTCCCCCTTAAAACAGAAAGTAACTCAAATTGCTTTCTCCTTATGTACCTATTCTCTGGTGAAAGGTAAAGTATGTTCCATAATTATGATCAATGAATATAATTTTGAGGATTACAAGACAAGATAAAAGCATTACTGAGACGCTAAGGTTGCTAGGTGAAGCACAATTTTCCTCTTCCATTTGTACTTACATGACTTGGTCTCCAAAATGTGACTTCACGAGTAAAATCCAAGTAAATATCAAATATCTGATAAAAAATATAAAAAACATGACTCGGTCTAATAGAGTAGACCAAAGTTTAACCTCCATTGAAGTTTGAAGTAGTGAGTTAAGATAATGATAGAGCAAGTTAGCTAAAGATGCACTTTAGTATATTGAAGTGCTTTTTAGGGTGGTTAACAGATAATTTGGGATCCTTTTTTGATTATTTGAAATTATTATGTTCGATAAAATACTGATTTAGACAGCTGGAAACCTTGTAGTTAAGTTAACTTATATACGCTAAAGGCTGATTTGGAATAAAAGCAACATAACCAAGTGCAAGTTGCTTAATATTAAATAATTGATGAATTGACAATAATGGAGTTTAGATTTAAACGAAGATATGGTGCAATACTTTTGTTAGGGTATACTATTAATCATGCGATTTTGATATAGTATTATTTATTGAACGATTGTATGTTTATTTATTCGTATCAATAAAATGTTATATTACATAGAT
>JBDJHY010000102.1:15924613-15934712 GCA_039654485.1 Withania somnifera | reverse complement strand
AAAAGAGATGTAGCAATCTTTGATGGCTACCAAGTTTATGCCAACCCACTTTTGTAGGAAGATGATGAATAAACATGGGTTGAACCATGCTTGATGAAGAAAGGAGATATCTAAAACCAGTTGTTTTCATTAGTGGAGTCCACTTGTGAGGAAGCACCAAGAGAAATAAAGTTGGACCAAGCTTTGTGGTCTAAAAATGTACTTGAGTTGAAGGGTATTGATGACTTACCAAAGGAGAACCAAGGTATAAGTTCAAACTCTTGTCCTCAAGGTATGTACCCTTCTTCTCTTAGTCTTGATAATCCATGGAGGAAGTATGACATTGTTGTTAAAACAGGGAGAGTTTTGATATTGTTTGATTCCCCACCCTACTCTTGATAATCTCCTCCAATTTTCTTTGAATAATTCTCATGTAGCAAAAATGGATTTATGTAGCATGGTTGATAACTCTGGTGGTTACCTAATTGTTTGTGACAGTATTCATAATTGTGTTGAATATGCATCTTGTGAGTCTTTGATTGGGATAGTTGTTGACCTTTAGTTTGGAAAGGGGTTTATATTTCTTATATGTTTTGATTCCCAATGAGATGTTTGACAATGCTTTTGTGATGGTTATGAGCTTAGGAAATGAGAACATATTTGTTAAGTGTGATAATATTCTCCACTTTGTATACTACATATTTGCATATAGTGGAATCATTATTGGTATAAATTGTATTTTTTGTGTGAGGTTGGACCAAGTTTCTTATGATTCATATGTTGATTGCTTTATCAAAATAAGAAAACCTTGGTTATTTTTGGATGAAATGTTGTTGATGCTTAGTGCTATTCATGCTAACCTATATGCTGACCCTCATATCATAAGGAAGTTTGTGTTGCTTGTTTCTCTCTTGTTGTTTTTGCACGGTATGGATTCAAGGATGAATCCTCTTCAAGAAGAAGAGAATTATGTAGATTGGATGCACAATCTATGATTATGGAAGACTTGAAGAGGTTCCAAACTTGTGATTAAGGGAAAGCCCTTTGAAGGGTGTTTTGGGGGCATTTAGAGCACCCGAGATCAAGCTTTCATATGGAGAATAGCTTGGAACAATAACCAAAAAGTCCAAAAGAGCTTTAAGGTGGACGACTCGTCTAAAACCAAGTGGACAAGCTGTTTAAAGCCACATGGATTGGTTTGTGGGCTTTCCATTTATGTCTTGTTGCCCCATTGGACCAATATTGTAATAGATTAGTACTTAGGCTATATATAGTAAACCATTAGGGATTTTAAGTAGACTTTTGATGATTGGTGATTATTAAAATTCTTGTATGAGTGTTTTGAGTGTTCTCTTGTGAGAGAAATATTGAGGGAATTCCTTGCTTGGTCTTCGTTTAGAAACATTAGTTGCTTTGGAATTGTGATTCCATCGTAGTCTTTGTAAGAATTAAGTGTTTCTTAGGCTGATTACTTGAGGTCTAAGGTTTATACACCCCTAATTAATCTATCTTTATTTTTTTTCCATCTATCTTCTATCCTTAGTTTTTGTGTTATTTTGCTTCCGCGTATCAATGTTGCATCACAGGACCCTCCCCCCTCCCCCCTCCCCTTAACCGCAAGCCCTTTCTTTTATATAAGGGCTTGGTGTCGAAATAAAGAAGTCCAAAAAAAAAAAAGTGCAAGTCAAAAAAATTGCTTACATAAAGTTAGAAAAGACCAAAAACAGAGAAAAAGGTAAAACAGACAATTGTGAAATTAACCCTATGTTTTTTTGTGAAATAATGGAATCCATTGAGTTTTGGCTTCACTAAGATTCTTTGCTCTTTTCCTGTTCTAAATTTAATTTTTCATTTTTATTATTGGGGACGGTCAAAATTAAAATTTGACTAGACCTTAATTCCTAGGAGTGTGATCAGCAAAATTTTCTGTCTTTAGGTTGTGTTGTGTATAAAAAAAAATATATTTACGAAAATCAGTAATTCTTTTAATTATTCTGTGTTTGAATATTATGAGAAGTGGTAATGAGGGTAAGGCGGGTATGGGAATGGGGTGAAAAGAAGATGAGCTGTTGCAAAAATTCTTTTTTGAGAAAACGTAGTCTAAACTTTTAGAAGTCATTTTAAATATTAGATCATAATTTAAAATCGTACAAGTTATTACCAGTAGTGGATAATGATTTAATATTTTATTTGTTTAATTAAATACTCGAATCCAAATATGTCCGAAGAATAATTTCAAAAGTTATGTATTCACAATGTTTAAAATTTAAAATAGAAATAAATCTTAATGATATCCTAAAAAGGTATATCAAGCATGTGATTAGATTGTGTAATAACGTCTTATATTCCTCTAGAAGGGAGAAGGAGCGTGTGAGCAACAACTTAACCACCGTTTATGACCCTAATGTTTAGCCTTTAAATCAAAATCGGAGCGTCAATTCGAGCTGTTTATTATCCAACGGCCAAGATGGAGCGGACAATCCAACGTTTAATTTCCCTATCCCCCCCAACGGTCATAAACTTCAAAATACAAAAAGGCTCAAGCAAATTTTCCCTAATTCACAACCAAACTTTCTCTTCTCCCTCTCTCTCTATCTATCAAAAATCAAGAAACCTTCAAGATTAATTCTTTTTCTGAAATTTTTTCAAACTCATTGGAGAAAAATGAGTGTTTTACAATACCCAGAAGGGATTAATCCATCAGATGTTCAGATATGGAACAATGCTGCATTTGATAATGGTGATTCCGTAGATTTTTCTTCAATGAAACGTTCTTGGTTATCGGATTCCTTTGAATCTGATGTGTCAAGTAAGGAGAATCAGACTCCTTCGTTCGAGAATTCATCGGTTAATCTGTCATCCTTGGTGTCCATTAAGTCATTTCACTCCAATGGGATACTGGAGAATTCAAGAATCAAGACAAATAAGTCCGTTCCCAAGAAGTGTTCCTATGAGATGATGACTAGAAAGAGTGGAAAGGATAGTGATGTTCGTGATGAAAAGAAGATTGATGAGGAGATTGATGAAATTGAAATGGAGATTAGTAGATTGAACACGAAATTAGAGGCATTGAGAATTGAAAAGGCTGAAAAGAGTTTCAAGATTGTTGAAAAGAGAGGGCGGGTTGTGGCAGCAAAGTTTATGGAGCCAAAAATGAGTGTTGTAAAGATTGCTGAGAGTTCATCAACGAGTACTGCAAAGTCAAAGGTGCAGAGAAGGGGTGTTAGTTTAGGACCATCTGAGATTTTTGCTGGAACGCGGCGAGGGTTGAGTATGGGGCCATCAGAGATTTCTGCAGGGACAAGGGCAGGGAAATTGGGCAACCAAGAGATGCTTACACCTATTCAGCCAATAAAAAATAGGCGAAAGTCTTGTTTTTGGAAGCTTCAAGAGATTGAAGAAGAGAGTTTGAGTAAAGAAAGGGGGAAAAGTTCTTCAAGCCTTAGTCCCAAATCAAGAAAAGCTGCAGCCAGAACTATGGCTTCAAGACAGGCAGTTACTACAATTCCATCAAAGAAGAATCTGAAGAAGGATGATGCATTTCTGAGTTCAGTTCAGCCAAAGAAGTTGTTTAAAGATGGCGAAAAGTCTGCTCTTACTAGTAAGAAGCCCCAGAGGCCGGGGAGGATTGTGGCTAGTAGGTACAATCAGAGCACAAATCAGTCATCAGTAGTGAGAAAAAGGTCTTTACCTGAGAATGATAAGGATGAGATTAGGAGAAACGAAAAGAAACGATCTTTATCTGTAGGGAAAACCCGTATATCTCAAACAGAGAGCAAGAATTTGGGTACTGAAAGCAGCAGAGTGAAAAAGAGATGGGAAATTCCTAGCGAGATAGTAGTTCATTCTTGTACAGAGAGTGAGAAATCTCCGCTGAGCATTACTGTGAAGCCTGATTTGCTTCCTAGAATTAGGATTACTCGATGCACCGCTAATGAGACTCCGAGGGATTCTGGACCTGCCAAAAGAGTGATAGAGTTGATAGGCAAGAAATCCTTTTTCAGCAATGATGAAGATAAGGAGCCATCAGTCTGTCAAGTTCTCAGTTTTGCGGAGGAAGATGCTGAAGAGGAATAATGTGAAATGACTT
The DNA here is from genome assembly GCA_039654485.1 of Withania somnifera. Classification (NCBI taxonomy): domain Eukaryota; kingdom Viridiplantae; phylum Streptophyta; class Magnoliopsida; order Solanales; family Solanaceae; genus Withania; species Withania somnifera. The sequence continues at coordinate 15,930,643 of JBDJHY010000102.1, read as the reverse complement.
AATAAGGGGAGCTCACCCTTTTCAATTTTCAGTTCTACCTTTTAATTCTTGTTCATTCTTATATGAGGCTCTATTCCTGGTATTGAATGAGGAACCATTCTTTGGGCTTCCTCAGACTAGTATTTTAGCTTCTGGTTACATGTTTGGTACAATATGAATAAGGTTGTATGTTGCAGTATATGGCCAAGTTACTTTTTAGTACTAAGGAAAATGCTGGACATTACTATCACTTCTTGTTATGCATATATTAGGTTGTGTCAGCTGCATTGTATTACTGAGATTTTATAATGGAAGAAGCTTTCTTCTTTGCTTCATTATTCTCTTTTAATGATAATATGAGATTTCATGCTTGACATGGGGGGGGGGGGTTAATTAAATGTGGGATTTCTATTACATTTGCGTCATGTTAAGTTCGTAGAGTATACCTTATACCTTATTTTCAGAATTGGAACTTGACCTGCCCTTCTCCTTTTGTTAGGGGGTCATATATTAAGGGTGTATTGCAAGAGGCTTTTAAATGATTATAATTTATAAGTACCCGTACAGTCTGTTCAATTCACCAAAGGTTTTTCAATACCAGATCTTTTTGTCCTACTATGAGGCATCTAAGTGACATTTAATCTTCCCTTGAGGGTTCTACTTTCTTTTCTAGTCAGCTCCTGCATCCTTATAACTATTGCAACCTTTACACGTTCTCCAGATCTTTAAGGTGTAGAGTGAGAACATTTTGTCCATTGAACTTAATATAGTTCTGGTTATCAGTGTTCTTTACCAAGTTTAGATTTATCTGTCCCTTCCCCTTCAAGACTTCTCGTACATTATCGGTGGTGGTTTCGTTGATAACAAATCTTTTTTTTCTTCTCATGTATTTTGGTATATCGTTGGTGGTGGCTTCACTGATCAAATATTTTTTCTTGTTATGTGTTTTGGTATGCTATATAAACTTTTGGCACACCATGCTTATCATGCAAAGTTGACTGAGCAAATCAAGATTATCTTCATCCTAGCAGTTGATTTGTTATAATTTTAGCTTTGCGCACCTTCTCTATTTTCATTGCTTCTTTTGTTTCTCAAATTTTGGATTTTATTTGTAGCAACAGGTGTAGTATTTCTCCCTAGCATCTTTATCGTACCCCTTTTGAATAGACATCTTGACCGATCTCTACATTTCTGTTGTGAACATGTAACTAGCACATGTGATTACGTTCCGTGAAAGTAGAAATGCTTGCACTTCATTCAATATAAGCTTTCAATTTCCATCAACAGAAACCTCCTTTCGACCTGGAAACTAGAGTAGGATGACTCTTCACATATATGGGCTCTTGCAAGTGACAAACTTGCACATCTCTCTAACTAAAGGATAGCAATCATATAATCCAGTTTAATTCACTTAAATATCTGTCTAATTTCTTCTTTTCATTTACAGTTGAAACTACTAAACTTTGGGCTTGCATCAAATGGACAGAACACACTTACTGGACTTTACTCAAGCAATCATTAGCTTTCTCATCTATCATCCTTTTGAGTTCCTTAACTTAGGATAAGTCATTGTCACTTGTCAGATTGTCATTGACAGACATGTGTTGCACACTTGGTTTAACTATTTAACGCCTCAGTAGCTATTACACCTTGGTTTCTCTTGTTACTCCCCATTGATGAGGCAATGTTAAAGTTCTTGATTCTTCTCCCTTTTGTTCGTTTTCTGTAATTCATGTTACTAAAGGAATTCCATAGAACTGATCATTTGCTTAAGATCCATGATCAAGCAAGAGCTTTTGACCATATATTCTCTCAATGGTGACGCAATTTTATTAACTAAATATTTGAGGAGATTCACTAGTAAAATACGTATGTTAAAATTTATAGTGTGAAGAAACTGGGTAAATGCACCTTGATTAATTAATGAGTGGAAGTGAGCTGATTAGTTGTTAAATGTAACTGTAATTAGTTAGTGTGGACTGTGATTAGTTAGTTAGATTAGTTATCCAGATGGAATTTGTCTATTCGTTAACAAAGATATTTCCTCAACTCATCTTTGCTTCTTATTCTTCTCTCTCAAATCACTACAAAATTCACATGGTATCAGAACTATATTAGAGCAGATCGAGCTATTTTTCTCCAAGTAAACAGTGAAGAATATAGAGATATGCATCTCGATTGAGTTTATATGGAGGTACGAGCTCAAATGTCGACTCCAGAAATAATAGGAGATATGGTAACGATGGTGTCGACGACCATTGGTCATGATTATCCATTACACTTGTATGCATCGAATGTTCCAGGATCATTATCAGTTGGTATCATGTTGTCTGAAACAGATAACTACACTCTGTGGAGTAGAGTAATGAAATTTGCATTATTAGGAAAGAACAAATTGGGTTTTATCGATGGAACAATAAGGAGGGAGCATTATGATGGAGATACGGATCGATGTAATGCAATTATTGCTTCGTGGCTAATGAGCAATGTAAGTGCAGATCCATTAGGAGGAATTTTGTTTTGCTCGAATACACATTTGATCTGGGAGGATTACGGGCGAGATTTGATAAAATCAATAGCTCTAGGGCTTTTCAATTACACAATGAGACTTTCACTCTTGTATAGAATGTATCTTCTGTATCTATTACTACTCAAGGTTGAAAGCATTGTGGGATGAATACGATTCAATTATGCCTTCACTTTCATATCGCCCTAAGTCAAAGAAGTATATAGAACATCTTCAGTATTAAAGGTTAATGCAGTTTCTAATGGTATTAAATGATAGTTAAGGAAAGTCTCGGAGTCAAATATGGATAATGAAAAGGGTGCCAACAATGAATCAAGCTTATGCAATGATCAATCAAGATGGAAGTCAAAGGTTTGTAGCAGGTTCAAGTAGAATAATGACAGATTCCATAAATCCAACTTCTATGTTCACAACAAGAGGTGGAAGTAATGGACACAGACAGAAGAAGAATTTCAATACTAATGCTTACTGTGGCCATTGCCATATGAAAGGACATTCAAGAGTTGATTGCTATAAACTGATGAAGTGTGATCATTGTCATATAACAGGTCATGTAAAGAATAATTGTTATATTCTCATTGGTTATCCAACGGATTACAAAGGAGGCAAAGGGGCGAATATTGTAATTGGAAGCACTGATTTGGAGAAGAAAAGGTTAGGCACAAGGTGGAATCAAAGGAAAGGATCATTAGTTCAACTCAACAAATTCCAAAAACAAGGACACCAGCATCAAAACACAAACTACTCACAAGACATGTATCTACAACAATCTATGTTCACTCCAGATCAACATAAGAAATGGCTTGACATGCTGAATAAGTCTTGTATTGGAGGAACGAGTGGAAGTGCTAATATGGAAGGTAAGTTCTATTTAACTAAGGAATAACTTGTTCAGTGGATTGTACATACTGGTGCCACTAATAACATGATAGGTGATCATAAGAACTTAAAAGATGAGGGTTTAATAGAGAATGCAAGGTAAGTGCAGCTTCCCACTGGTGATTCAACAAATGTTTCTCATGTTGGTAGCTACCAGTGGGAAAGAGGTAATTTACTAAGTGTTCCAGCATTTAATTTTATCTTTTGTCAGTATCTCAAGTGGCTAAAGATTTGAATTGATGTCACCTTCTTTCCAAAATATTGTGTCTCTCAAGATCTCACATCTAGAAAGGTGGGGGATATTGGTAGGGAAGAATATGAACTTTACATTCTGAGTTTAAAAGCAGGAAACAAGGTTTAGGATTAAACACATGCTTATCAGCAGCAACCATACAGATGCAGTGATCTGGCATTAAAGATTGGGTCATATGCCTATGAATGTTCTAAGAAAGATACCTTTTTTCAGAATAAGAAACTGTTTTTGAATAATTGTGAAATCTGTCCATTGGATAGACAGATTAGGCTTCCTTTTCAAAATAGTGTGACTAGGACAACTAACATTTTTCAATTCCTGCATATGGATGTCTGGGGACCTTATAAGACTGAGACTTATGATGGAATGAGATATTTCTTAATTGTTGTACATGATCATTCTAGAAGGACATGGTTTTTTTTTAATGAGTCTCAAGTCTGATGTGATCACTTTGTTACAAAATTTCTTTGTCGAAATAGATACATAATTTGGGAGGAAATTTCAAAGAGTTAGGTTTGATAATGGGACAAAGTTTTTAAAGTAGAGAATTTTTTCAGAAACATGGTGAGTTCCTGTTCATACACACCACAGCAGAATGGTATGGTGGAGAGAAGGCATAGACACATCCTTGAAACTATAAGGGCTATAAAATTCCAAGGGAGTTTATCTGATAGATTTTGGGGACTCTGTGTTGAGGCTGCAGTATATGTATTGAACAGAATACCTTCCACTATAATAGGGAATAAGTCTTCTTATGAGAAGCTCTATGGAAAATCTCATTCACAGGCTCATATAGGGACCATAGGGTTCTTATGTTTTGCCACAAACCTAATCAAACAAGATAAGTTTAGTCCCAAGCTATAAGAGTAGTTATGGTTGGATACAGTTCACATTAAAGGGATACATGTTATATGATCTTAAAAACAGAACTTTCTTTGTTAGCAAGGATATGGTGTTCATAGAGAGTATTTTTTCCTTCAAAGGGAACACTGATGATCAACACAATTGCATTAAGTTTCAAAATTCTTTCCAGTATGATCTGGTCTCAGCAACAAATAGTTTACTTTCACCTGCTTAACCTGCACCTAGTTTAGTTGATCATGACTCACCTCCAATTGAGCCAGTAGCAGCACAAACTAAGGTATTTCTCCATCCTCTAGGGGTAGAATAAGTTCAGGACATGCCTGCAGACATTAAAATCCAGCTCACAACACAACCTACTGCAATTAGAAATATCAAGCAGAGGCACTAGACCGCCCATTTGGCACAAAGACTGACAAAATCTGGTTCTAACTCCTGCTTGTATTCCATTGATTCAGTTGTGAACTATGCTAGCTTGTAAACTAAGTACCAAAGCTTTGTATCCAAGTTTTCAGCAGAAGTGGAACCACTTGCTATACAGAAGCAGTTAAAGATAGCAAGTGGATAGATGTCACGACCCGATTTCTCGGATCATGATAGCACCTACTATACCACCAGTAGGAGAACCAACCCTGCAGTCTGAAACGGAAGACTACTACACCAAAAGCGAAAAGCACAAGTATAATAGATAGTATGTAAATAAGTGGAAATATAAAAAATCAACAATGACCAAAACCCGGTATCAGTGTAATACAAAACCTCCAATAACAGAACAAGGAATCAAATGTCTAATATCCGAAAATACATGGAGATCAAAATCGATGATGAAGAGAAGTAGGAAAAATTGGACGTCAAGCTCACCCCGAGTCTCTGAAAATCAATAGAGTCTGCACAAACAACGATATGTAAATCAAGGTCAGGCACTTGTACTCGGACCTGCATATGGGCAAGTGTAGTATGAGTACAAGCTGCCGAAGAAATCTGTACCCAGTAGGCTTCGAGGACCTACTAGGCACATAATAATAATAAAAACAGTAAATAATGAAAGGTAATAAATAGGGTCACAAAATCAAATAGTACATCATGGGAGCTAGCTACTCAGATAGGAATCAAGTAACAAGTAGAACATATATCGCTAGCTAATCACATATTAGGAATTCAGGCAATGAAGGGAGACGTATCCAAAATACTTGAAACAGTATATGTGAATAGTAACAACAACAATCAAGAGTCAAAAGAAGATAGGAAGATAACATGGAATGGTATACCGGTAACCTCAAGTAAGGGATGAATGAATGAACAATAATATAACGCACAATATCCCACATAACACGAAATATCAAGTAACCAATGAGGCAGTTAAGCAGTAGTAACAGTACTATAGTAATGCATATAAACATTGTCAAGTCCCCCCGAAAGAAGCACAACGTACATAGAAAACACGCTCACCCGTAGGCCTCCCATATGACCAGGGGTACACTGAAGAAAACAAGTGCAGAAAAGTAAATACACACCCTGAAGTAACCAGTCC
>JBDJHY010000102.1:15864218-15881780 GCA_039654485.1 Withania somnifera | reverse complement strand
ATATACAAATATTTCTCTAAAGCTTATTACTAACTTAAGTATCAGATAATCTACCTCGGTGGTCCCTAGGCTTTGTTTTGCAGGTGCTCGTCCTATATTCATTATTATCATTCATTGTTATAAGGTAAATTTAGTGGTGTAGTTATTGGTGATCTTTTGAGAATCATCAGTAATAGTCTAATTTAATTTAAAATTTTTAAAACATCATTCATATAAGGTTAATTTAATGAAATACCTCTCTAATCAATTAATTTATTTTAATGTATCAGGTGAACGAAACCCAAATAATCTAAAACCAAGGGAGTACATTTGTATCCTTCCACTCTAGTCTATTGCAAACTTCACATGATACTATTTTATTTGAAGGAGAATCTTGAAGTAATCGGTAAAGTTAATATCATGTGACTAAAAAGTTATAAGTATTGAAAACAACCTCTCGAAAAAATAAAAGGTAAGAGTTGTATTTTTTATTATTTCATTGGTTTTTGTGAAGCGTGTGTATTTCTAGTGGAAGGAACGGTTCCCTTTCAATTATTTCAGCTATAGGCTCATGACTTTATGTTTGCTTTCTAGAGAAGTTTTTGACACGTTTCTTATGATAAAAATTTACTCTTCTTTTAGCATAATCAGATACCAAATATGAACTTATGAAATTTGAATGGTAAATCTTTTAAAGTCGCTGAATTTTGAATGAAAAGATTATATACAGTATATATTTAATAAACTTTTAAGATAAATATAAAATTTAAATTGAATACTACTAAATTTGGAAAAATATAATTAAAATCTGATACTGTAGCTCTCCGCAAACTGTAACAAAATGTCATTAGGTTGGTAAAGCCGAATCAAGAAGAAGAATTGGTAACAAGTAACAAAGTTTTTATATTGCATATGGCATTTTAGTCAAAATAACTCCACAGAAAAAAGTGAGAGCAGTTATATAAAACAAAACTCAATTTCCTACATAAATTGCGGTTTTAGATAGGAGGCATATGTTTAAAGAGACAAATTTATGAGTTATTTTGAGCCAAAACATAGAATATAATACGTTATATGAGCTTGGACCTAAGAAGCAAACCTGTGAGTTTTATTAGATCAAAATAGTCAAAGAATCATGTTATGGAAAGATACATTTTTTTATTGTTTCGTGTGGGTTTACTTTAAGAATTAACTCTATTATGAATTATGATAGATATAAGTAACTTTAAAGAAATTAAAAATAAACGGTATGATTATTATTTTTTTCTAAAGCAAGAGACGATGTTTTTCTTCACAGAAAAAGATGAATACCTTTTTCAGTTTGTTTCATCTTTCTTCTGAGTTGTTAAGGACTAGTAGAATCCTAGAAGTATCTACGAGGAGGGAATAGGAAACCCCCATTTATTGAGGGGAATAAAGACAGTATGCAATAACTAGGTCCTTCTCCACTAATCAATAATTTGGATCAAATGAAACTACAATATGGACTGGGTAGGACTCATTCTGTTTTTATCAAAAGATTAGGATTTGAGTTTTTGGATATATACAAAAGAATTTTGATAAATAACATTTCTTTTCTTTAATGGACTTATATAGTATGAATTTGAGTTAAACGAGATGCCAGGATGATAAATCACTATAATTGGATTAAATGAGGGCAATCTAGGGTATGTTTGGTAAGAAAGAAAATATTTTTTTGAAAAATAAGTGAATTTTTTTTAATTTTTTAGTGATTGATAAATAATTACAAAATTATTATCATATGGACTTTTATATATTATTTAACAAAATAATATCGAGTCGGCAATGGAATAAGGGGTGTGGGTTTGGGTGGGTAGGGATGAGAAAACAACTCTGAAATGTTACTTACGCAGTTTATTTCTGAGCATGCAAATTAAATGCACTCTACTGATCATACTATATTGAAATTAGGATATTGCGGATACAAATTACTTTATTAATTACCTATAGTTTAAATTATCTTATATTTATTAATTGTTTCTTGAGAACTAAACAGTATTAAGAAAAAGCAGTTTTTTAATTTAAAAACTAATTGAAAATAATTACAATTATTTGTCTTGTCCTAAACAATTATTATTTTGGAATAATTTTTTTCTGGTAAAGTGAATTAATACAACATGCATGTTCTTCTAAAGCTCTAACAAACAAGCGTGAATAGAAAGAACCACATCCCAAGAAGGGAACAGAAGCTGTGCACATTCCAACACTAGTTATTTTGCCATATTCACAAATCTCCATTTGGATGACAATCTCAATAAGCTTTCACAAACACCAAATATCACTTTTTCTTTTTCATAAATTCATAAGCCCTAGCTTTGTCAACTTTCATATATGTGATGTTCAACTCAGAATCCGAATTTCGATTTTACAGGTACTAAACTTTCATATGGTGATATTAGGTATTTGTAATGAATTTCAAATCTAATTTGTATACATATTTAGCAAACATCTTCATATATAAACACAAAAGTTTGAACTAGAACTACTAGATCTATCGAATACGTACCTAACTTTCGTACCCTGCCATACATCTCAAGGGCGAAGATAGGTTACACAAATTTTTCTTTTATAAAAAGTTTACACTTATATATGGTTAAAATTATTTTTTACGGGTATATAGTATGTATTATGCCGGAGGATCTATCGAAAACTGACTCTTTAGAATGATATGGACAACATACACTCATTTTATGGAAATATACTTGGTTTATTGCAATGTTATTAAACTCGGACCAGATCGGCCGGTCCGACCGGTTCGCCCCCTAACCAGACACCAGACCGATCCGATCCTCTTCAAAAATCCCTGGAAAGAACTCGGTCAAGACCCCGGTTCAACCGGGCAAAACCGAGTTTCCTAAAAACCGAGTTTTTTTTGGAGATATCAAAAGCAATATTTTCGGTCCTAATTTTTCTTTTTCATTTTTCAGCCCTAATATTTCCAGTCCTTCTCCAACTGCAGCCGCCCTCTCTCGTGTCGTCTCCCCAGTCCCCAGCCTCGCCTCCCCCCTCACTTCTCGGCCTCGCTGTCGTCGCACCCCAGCCTCGCCACCCTTGCACCTCAGCCCTCAGATAAGATGTATTATCCATTTTGAGTAAATAAATGGCAAAACTTATGCTATGGCTTTTTGATTTCTAGTTATAATTGTGGTACTCAATGTTATATATGTGATTTTGTTTTCTTGTTGTTACTATGCTTCCGATTAAAAACAACAAAACTTTTATTTGTGTAATCAAAATGCAAGGTTTAATGCCCAAAAATGAACTGTAGTAGGATTTGATTATGTTTGACATCTGTTCTTGCTCGATGTTCTTTGAGATAGCGGGGCAGAGTGTTAAGCTCCTTCCTTTGGCAGTTTGGCCAATCAATGTGATGTTTGATTGTTAACTTTGATACTCAATTTGAGGCTCATGATTTTTTAGGTTTTAATAAGAGTAATATTTTTTTAGTATTAAATGATATTTTGTGGGCTAGACAATGTGTCTAAATTTAGTTGTTGAATATTATTAGTACTAAATGATATTTTGTGAGCTATACATTAATATTTATCAAATTATATGTCTAAATTTAGTATTGAATATATTTATAATATTAAAATATTTATTACATCATTATGATATTGTCCGAGTCGAAGGGGTTTTTACATCCGAATCAAAACCCTGAACTCGTCCGAGTCACTTGTCGAGCCGAGTATGAAAATATTTGATTTATTGATATGTATATATTTTACCCCCTTTGGCTTCTTTATTTGTTTATCTTTTGATAATTTGTTGTACCTCCTTATTTAAAATCTTGCCTCCTTCGCTCCTACAACCACTCTTAACATTATACTAGTTGGATTACAAACAATGACGTATGGAGTGTATATACGAATTCAATACCTTTTATACTCAATATGACAATATATATGGTGAGAAAAATCACTTAAAACTTTGATAACCACTATTAAATTCTCATTCATTACTTCAATAAGTTCAATTTAATTAACAACCTATTTATAGTAACATCCCAAAAATAACATTAACATTTGTCCTTAGTGTGTTTTCAACTCCAATAGTTATATCATGTGATATGATTCTGGCTATGGAGACTTAGAAAAAGTAATGAGTTTGGAAGTTGAACAAAATCAAATAGTACGTCACACTTTAGAGTAAGACAAATTAAGTTATTACTAGTATTATTACACTACCTTATATTTACAAAATTTGAATTTGCCATCCCCATAATTTAGCAAACTAGTGACGTACTCCTCAACTTTGTGGTCGGGTCCTTGGCTAATTGGACTCTTCTACAGGAAAATGAAGCATTCCATAGAAACAAGAGGATTTTCAAGTGACTCGCCGGTCTCCGGTGAAACTGCTTCTTTAGTTTTTTCTTCCTCACGCGCCAACGTACTTCTGTCTACTTCACGCGACGCCGAGCTTCTATTTCTCACATTCCGACGCGCTTCAACCGTTCCACGATTCGCCGGAGAATTTGACCGCCGAACCAATCCATTGTCGGCCGCGGAACCTCGGCAGGTCCCATTTGTGGGCCCCACATTACGACGTTGTTGCGGCATTCCCCTACCTTGAACTCCCCTTGATGAAGCCGGCGACCTCCTTTTCTCCGTCGAAGGCGCAGGCCTTCCGGCCTGGGACCGAACGCTTCTCTCTCTAACTCCGGCGATGTCACCGGAGTTTTGCCTTTTCGGATGTACTCTTAACGGTGACCTCTGAGTTACTTCCTCGTCTTCCTCTCTCTTCTCCGTCGCTGTCGCTGTCGCCGTCGTGGAATAGCTTTCAGTGAAGCTACATATCTCTGAAAGTTCTGCAGACACTTCAGGTTTAGTCACAGCCGTTGATTCAATCTTCACTTCATCTCTGTGTTTAACAACAGCAGCCATCGATTCAAACTTCCTGTCATCCTTAGGTTTAACGACAGACATTGATTCAAATTTCGTTTCATCTCTGGGTCTAACTACAGCCGTTGATTCAATCTTGAATTGGGGAAGGTCAGCTTCTTTGACTTTTGTTGAAGGGAGGTGGTGGGGTTTGAGAATGGGTGTTTCAGAAAGAATTTCTTTGACGGTTTCTTCTTCCAATGGCGGTGGATCTCGGCCTTTTACGGCGGAACACGGAGGCGAGCTGCGGTGGCGTTTATTGGAGGAGCTGAAACAGCAGCCCATTTTGGACACTTTTGTGTAAGAAACTGAATAAAGGCATAGCGGATACTGGTTAGGAGAAGCCACATATAGAGGCAAAAGAAAATGGTCTATTGCTTTACTCTTTCCTCATATGATACTTTCTTTTGAATTGTTCTTATAAATTCTTGAAATTAGCAAAAGTTGTGTTATCAATTCTTGAGATTAAAAAAAATTAATTACAATAATAATATAAAAAAATATTTAAGTAATGTTTTCTTAATTTAGCAAGCTGGACAAATAATATATAATAATTATTTTTAATAAAATGGTCAATTAATATGAAACGAAACGAAGAAAGTGAGTAATATTGTCGGCCTTTTAGTTAATTGAATTATTGAAATATGATAAATTTCTTCAGAAAAATATTGAAGCATGTAAACTAAAGATCAGACATTTAATAATTAGTTTCGACTTCTTATTTAATTTTTTTACGACTTTCAATCAATTGAAGATATTAAAATTAACCGTGTGTTATGGCTATAAATAATTCTATGATATTATATGTTTCAGAATGTTAGGATTTAGATACTTGGAGAAATTCTCCTTCCGTTTACCTTTTTGTGGTTTTGTATGTGATGTCTGGTATTAAATATTTATGTTGGAGTAAATATAAATTTGTATTAGGAAATCTCACAATAATGGTAAAGTGGTTTTTAATAAATATAATTTTTTATTTTAAAAAAAGTACACCTTTTATTATGTAAGATAAAATTACATATAATAAATTTTTATAGTTAAAATCTTTTCCCAAACCATATACGTAAAAAGAAACTAAATTGTCCCTTTTAAACACTTACACTTTTATTGGTCATTCGGTTAATATTGCCAAATAAATAAGACTTCACTTTATTTTATGCTTAAAAATACTTGAATTGTTAAAGAGATTTTGTTCACTTTTTTGAATTTTGTCGAGGAACGCAGGGGCCTGACACTACTTTTGGCTCATGCTTTGTGCTTTTACTTTTGATGTTATATATGTGGGGCTTGGTTTGAAGTTGAACTTTTGAATGGCCAGGAGAAGTTTGTTATGTTCTCAATTGGGACAAAATATTTTGTTGCATAACTTTAACAAGCAATGCGTCTTGGTTTAACATTTTGTTGGGCTTTATATGTTCAGTAAATTTCATCTCAAAAGTGTTTGAATTTATAAGGCTTACAGTTTTTTTTTTTTTTGGGTGATCTCATGATTTTTACAGGTTGAAAATAATGAACGTCTATGATTTTTTTTTAAATTAAATATTCAATTAATAAAAATGAAAGAAAGATCACACAACCTTTTATAATTGTTGCTCACTTTAAACATAAGTGGTTTATTCATATACCTGTAAGTCCATCAATACTATGCTATTTACAATATTTATATTGGAACTCTTGACTTTATTTATTGGATCTATAAGAATATCTTTCAAATGAGAGAGAAAGTGTGTGAATTTGTAAATGAATATAAGTTCAATCTTAACTACATGAAGTCATAATCAGATAATCCAAACCAGTTTGAGTGCGTCTAAGAGTATCCACCTGAACCACCCACTCCGCTTCTTGTCTTGTAATAGAAGTTGTTAGCTTATTCAGGTATAACATTATATATGATATTGTAGGCCGTTATACTAAAACTCTTAAGGTTCAGGAAAAGGGTCGGCCATAAGGATTATTATACGCAGTCTTAATTTGTATTTATGTGAAAGGCTATTTTTAAAACTTGAACCCATTACTTCTTAATTATACGACAACCATTTTACTAGTTACTCTAAACCTCCTCTTCAACCACCATTATATGTAAGTGAGAAAAACAAATTAGGAGAGAAAATGTGAGAATCCATCTCACTGTTTCGTTCACCACTGGATTCTTGACTAGTAGATTGAATCATGTAGTAAAAGATCTCTTATGGTATTCGTGAAGCAATTGCCTACCTACTAGATGTTTTCCAGCTTTCATTCATTAAATGCTAGTTAAAGCAACAACGGTTAAAAGTCAATTAAGGCTTAACTAAAAAATGTGCACATTTAATTAAAAGGTGGAAAAATAGGTAATCATTGTAGTGAAATCTGAGAAACATAACTTGATTATCACAAATAAACATCATTGCTTTTAAGAGTATTAAATAGTCCATCCGTTCCCTAATAATTTACAAGTTTGTATTTTTTATAATTATTAAAAAAATATTAATTAAAATATAATTTAACTAAATTATTTTTATTTATTATTCATTTTTAATTATTATTTCTCTCTCTTTGCATTGTTCCTTCATCTCTATATATTTATTACTAAAGATAAATTGAAAAAAAAATATTAAGTATTTTTAAATTATTTAAAATGATAATTATTACTAATTAATATGAGATAGAGTTAGTATTTAAACTATTGGTGATTTAAATGGTAGATTATGATGGATCCCCTAATTGGTTTACTCTTTTTTAGAGCCTAAAATAGCGCTGGTTCACATTACACTGTAACATACAATTTGATGACCTCAAAAGTAATAAAAATTTATTTCCCAACCTCTTATCTCACTAGGAAATTTGGTCCCTCTTTTGGGATATTTTTAACTACTACTAGGGTCCAGTCCATAATCTCCACCCTAAAGCAATTGTGCTGTTTTTCGAATGGCAATTCCAACATTCCATTTGCTAAAAGATGGAATAAAAAATGTAAAACCAAAGAAGGAGAATGCAAAAACATACTTATATGTCTATACAACAATTATATCAAGGCTTTAGACTCTAAAACTTGGTAAGTTGAGTAAGAATAGCGCCTTACACGTCAAATACCTATATATGCAAAAACAATAACACAGATTTAGTGTGATGCCAAAGAAGGTGGAGTGTATGAAAACTTTTAGAATTCTTATCTTTTCATTGTAAAAAGCCGTTTTTAAAAATCCAAAACAAGTAAAAATAAGTATCAACTAATTTCCCCCATTATAACTCACAGTAGCCTTGTGAACAAAACAATATTGTCGATACAAGCTACAAATAATATACATACATAGTTCAAGGCCTAAGAAATCATCCTTTGCATCAAAAGATTGAACAAATTTCAAACAAGTAAACAACATACTCAGATATTCCCATAAAGTGAGAAGGTGAAGTATACATAGTTCATAACACTAAAAGCATAATGAAAAGGGAAAATTTCAACCAAGTAGAACTCCAAAATTGCGCAAAATCTGATGCTTATTTTGGGAAAGAAAAACCAGTATTGAAAGAATAATTACATTTAAGTTAATTTACAACTGCGTGAGATTATTAGATATAACAGCACTTACACGAGGCAAATGTTATAGCCCATCAGACTTTGAATACCTACATTTTTTTTCCTTTTTTAGCTCTTCGCTCTCTTTGAAGAAACGTGACCAACAGGTAACAAGTCAGATGGCTCCCTGAGCTTTTCAATCTCAAAAAATGTTGTCTGGACATAAAGTCTGTGGAGCAAAATGCAATGTATCATTCAAAACCAAAAGTTATGACGAAGATGCTGCACGATCAGATTCTATCATGGATTTAATATAATATTCCCCCGCCTTGTATGACGATCTAACCATGGGGCCAGAAGCCACATATCGATATCCCTGCAGAAGCACCAGGTAGTTATTAACAGTACTCAGCAAATTAATTTCAAGCTTCAAGTTCAACCATGTCGTGCAACAATAAAGTACTTCCAACTAAACCTAGCTAGATGATGCTGAGTGAAGTTAAGCAAAATAAAGTGCAGAAATAAGAAAATTAACCAATCCATGATATATTTCGAGCAAGAAGGCCAGAGTCGTAATTCTCAGATTATCTATTACCTGTAAGACTAGTTTAAGTACTCGAAACTCGGAATTGACTCAAAGCTAATGAGCTGTTTTAAATCAATGACGTAATGAGACTTGGAAGACTAGACATTTTTGGTATTTTCTTGAAAGAAGACATACAGTAACATTTTGAAATCTAGATGAGATATAAGTTCTTACTAATACCAAAAAACATTAAAGAAACAATTTGCGCTAAGAAAAACAATGAACCATAACAGAATGCAAGAGCCTAACATAATTTTGTGTTGTCCCAAATTGCAGATTCTCACCATAACTCGGTGAGTAAATCAAGGTTTGACTAAAAGTCGGGAATTACCTAATTTGGTCAAACTCACTTAAGAGAACCCATGTCTTAACAATTCTTATAAATAGTGCAGGGAAAGGGCCGGGAGGTGGTAATCCTATTGGACATACCATGATGAAGCTCCTCTGTCACCTTCCCAACCAAGCCATCAAAAAGACTATTGGCCTAAATTCACTTAATGAAATAAGCTACACCTTACTCCCTTGCAACTTATTAGTATTCCTAGAGCCTGTTTGGATTTGCTTATTTTAAGTGCTTTTAAGTCAAAATAACTTTTAAGCAATTTTGAAGTGCTTGGATAAATGTAAAAAGTGTTTTTAAACACTTACCTTTAAGCCAAAAACTTAAAAATAAGCTAAAAATCAAAAGCTAGAATTCCTAGCTTTTAGCTCATAAGCTGCTTCTAATAAGCAAATCCAAACAGTAGACAGTTGATAATCATAAATTTGATGAAATTTAGAAAGGAAACTTCCCTATTACCAATGCAAATCCATAAAGAGATAAAGTTGTATCAATGTTCATCCGAGTTAATATAATCTCATTGGTTATGATGCCCCATCCTTCTAGCTAAAACAACTGACTTCACACATTAAATAAATGGCAATGATCTAGCAACATTAGACCTTTTGACGCATAAAAATTAATACCCCAGTCAATGAATAGAGAATTCCAGTCACAACCAACACATTGATCCCTCACTAATGCACGTATCGAGTGACCATAATGTGCCTCCTCGAAGGAGGGCAAAATCACAGCATGATGCACAGATCTTTGTAACTCATACCAGTACACTCAATTCCAATTGCTTGGTATTAAAAGACATAACCCGTTCTTTTTCCCTTTGCATCCCAGCTGTGCAGAAGCTATGATGTCTACTGGCAGGTCACATGTGGTTTTTGCCTTACATGCACACTCGTAATAGACCAACTAACCACCACAACTTTTAACATAAAGTGACAACTTCTAAAGACATCCCATCCCTTATGATACTTTAATAATCAAGAAAATCAGAATATCCCTCTTCCTTATCTTGGAGGACGACAACTCAACATAGTTGTAGCTGAACATCTAGAAGGTAAAAAGAGCAACGATGCTCAGCTTCTTTATTGATATTATAGATTTAATGGAGAATCACCGAGATATCTCATGCTATGCTGCTTGGAAAAAAAGGCCTGCTGTTGATTGTACCAGTATGAGACTCTAATATGAAAGAGGTTCTCAAAATTAACCTAATTTTTGCTTGTAGCACCTCTCTTCTTTTCTTTACTTTCGATGTTTAATTACAATACCCTTCCTTTTTCCTCATAAATAAAACAATAATAACCAGATCACTCCCTTTCCAGAACTGCAAATAAGTTTTCGAACATTAAAATGAACCAGAAGAGTGCGAGAAAAGCAGAATAGTCTTAGTAATGAGCTCAATAACATATCGAAAGAAAAAAAATAATGACTCCGACATTTGCCAAAATTTTACAACAAATGGCAAACAAATCAACGACGATGATGCTCATTTGGCTTTCATCTAATTTATCTGTCTCACTTTCTAATCAAAGTTAACCTTTTCAAAGTAGCAAACTTACAATTTCAAACCTTAAAACAGATAAAATATCAAGATATACATTTTCTTTAGTCATGATATAATATCTTCCTCACAAGTAATACACTATTTTAACCATTCAGGAACAACATATGCAGGAAGGCATATTAGATAATAAAAAGGGAGGAGGAATAAACAAACCATTTGCATGCCGAGAACTTGATAATTCTCAAAGGCTTCTGGAGTTATATATTCAGAAACAGGCATGTGACGCTTTGATGGTCTCATGTACTGACCAAATGTCATTACATCAACACCAGCTGCACGCACTTTTTCCATTGTTTTAACAACTTGTTCTGGAGTTTCCCCACAGCCCAGCATTATTGAAGTCTTTGTCAATGTACCGGCAGGGGCATACTCCTTGGCCATCTTCAGAACATCCATGGACTGCTTGAAGTTAGCACGATGATCTCGTACTACATTCTGAAGCTCTTCAACAGTTTCAATGTTATGAGCAAAAACATCTAATCCAGATTTTGCAACTTTCTCTACACACCCAGGGTCTCCTCGAAAATCTGGAGCTGCATGATGAAATCAGACAATATCACAACCTTTTTGTTTGACTAAGTGAATGGATAGATAGATAAACAAATAGGCTGATGTGATACAAATTCAAATGTCAATATGTCATACACTAATTCTCATCTTTGATGAAAAATTTCAGAAGGTAAATATGGTCCAAACTGAGATAGCAGGTATGGAGCCCTCAAGGTTGGAACTAGATTTTTAGAAGGGCCATGAATGGTTGGGAAGTGGCTGAAATAGCAAGGCTCCTCCAGGTGCTGAACACATTCTCAGGTCTTGCCACTCGAGTAGACAAAACTGTTTGGCTACTACATTGCAAAGGGGTTTTCACAGTCAAATCATGCTACTGGGTGAGAAACAATAGCCAAACCGCTTCAGAAACATGGCCCTGGAAGCAAATTTGGAAGGCTAAAAGTCCGCTAAAACTGCCCTAAGGGTGTGGCCTAGTGGTCAATGAAGTGGGTTAAAGAACCACGAGGCCAAAGGTCTCAGGTTCAAATCCCAACAGAGACAAAAAACACTAGGTGTTTCTTCGCTCTTGAAATTATATAAATATGATAAGAATGGAAGCAGCAACCCTAGTCGCCTTGGTGGACAGATTACCTGGTAACTGTGGGAGGTGGCAGGTATCTCGTGGATATAGTCGAGGTGCGCGAAAGCTGACCCGGACACCACAATCATCCAAAAAAAAAGTCCGCTAAAACTCTCCTGTTTTACTTGGTTTTGGGTAAGAAGAGCCTGTCTAACACATGAAGTTCTACAGGGAAGAGGTTTCCAGCTTTGCTCAAGATGTTTTATGTGTAATCAAGAAGCAGAGCTAAACAACCATCTATTCCTACATTGCAAGACAAGCTACAATGTTCATATGTATACTAGGAGTATTGGGTAATGCCAAAGTCCACTATGGAACTCCTCACTAGCTGGAAAGGCATTAGGAGGAGAGGGACAAGAGAAGACTGGTGGAAGAACATCCCAGCTTGTGTCTGGTGGACGGACACTCTGGAAGGAAAGAAATAGCAGATGTTTTGAGGCAAAAGGAGAAACATCCAAAAGATTAAGATTCAGTGCCTTCGTTTACTTTATTTTTGGCTTAAACAGGATAAAGTAGGAGATACAGTAGCTTTAACTGACTTCACTGGTAACTTGTAAAGTTATTTTTGTAGTCCTCAGTGAGGAACTCCACACACTATGTGGTTGTAAGCTCCATCTCATCATCATTTTGATGATGAGTCTTTTGTGAATACAAAGCTACCTTTACTTCAAAAAAAAGAGGCAACCATCACACTTATGGCCAAAATCCCTGTTTGAGAAACCAAATTAACAAAGGCTCCAACCAACCCATCTTAGGTATCGCTTAGCTGATGGAGAAAAGGGAAAGAAGAGGGAAAAAACTGAAACTTCTATAATTTTTATGTATTTTAGTTAGTTATATAAAATGGAAGGAAAAGCACAAATGCTATCTATAAACCAGATCCTTTGTTAGCTATAGGACTTTGAGCTAATTTTGTGACCACCAGCTCTTCTCATTTCAAAAATATTTCTTTCCACTCAAACGAAACATGTAATACCCCTTCAGTTTTATAAATATAGTTGCTTCACATTTTTCAATAACTTCTGTAACACCCAAATGGACCTAATACCACTTCTCGAATTTCGGGAAAGCTACAAAAAGGTACAGATCCTTTTGTCACAGTATTTAAAAGTCAGAAATTAGGAAGTAACACCTTTAATCAAACCTCACAAATAGAATATCTAGATTCTCAAAAGAATCAGCTCAAAATTAATGTGAGTTTCGTACTCCAGAAAGAATCATTATTTCAACTTGTTGAGCTCTGCTGGAATTAATGCCATGGGTACAAGTAAGGATAAATGCTTCCAGGTGAAGATTCATCCACTCTTACCGCCAAGGTCCACTAAGAATGCTGAAGATAATCAAAGCAAAGCAAATCTCTGATGGTACAGGGAGGGGGACGGGGAGATAGGGAAAAAGAGCCAAAGAGGATGAAGTACGAACAGAAGAACATTTAGGGATGACAAGAAGTTGCACTTCTTACTACGACTCCAGACATAATTAGTGTTCAGGTTTGCTGCAACAATAAAGAAAGAAGCACCACCTATTTGTGCAAGGCAGATCATTTCCATTTATCAACCTAATTGCAGTAACTTTATTGAACTTTTGTAGACTGTCTTTCATATCAGATCAAGAACCAACCTAAAAGAGTAGACAAAGTCTGAAGCCATTTAGATGTTCACAGTTTTGGAGGGTTCTAGTCTAGGTAGAAAGTTCATAAGGTATTTAAAAGAGAAGCGCTTACTAAGTGCTTCTATGAGCATATGTGGCTTCAATGCCTTCAACTTCTGCACTGTCTCAGTGAAATGAGCACTTCCTTGATCAGGTAAATCATCTCGGTCAACACTGGTAATTACAATGTAATCTAATCCCCATGAGGCAATGGCCTCAGCCACATTGGCAGGTTCATTTGGGTCAGGAGGAGGTGGAGTGCGTGATGTCTTCACATTGCAGAATCTGAAATTTCAAAAGGCAGAGTTAATAAATGATTATTCACATGGATCACAACCTCTTTATCTGTTCGTAAAGAAAATCTAAACCCAATCGACTTTAAAAGATCTAACCTTCTGAAAAACATGCACTTATACTGAAAACAAGTTGGCTGAGAGAGAGAAAAAGAAAGATAATAAGCACAGAAAGAGACAACTTCTTGTTTCTCGTAATCTCGTACCCTTTCTTACAGAATCCACTACAATTGAAGCAATACGGCCATAAAAGTCCATATTAGCTTTCAGTGTTACATTATTATGCCTTCTGTTAACAACATTACCATTAGATTTTCTCATTTCCATCATTCAGCTCATTTTGCATTCATCATATAGACAGAACTCAGAAGTATCCAGGATGCTAGTGTAAGTGTTCCCGCGTTATCTACTATGTTGAAAATATTAATGAATACTCCCTCTGTCCCAAAATAAGTGTCACCTTAGCAATTCAAGACAAAAATTAGTATGTTTTTCCAACTATACCCTTGTATTAAAGAACTATTTCTTCTTAATAGTGCTCAAGTCTCAACAAACATCCCATAAACAGGGGTAATTTAGTAAACTATAACATCTATTTTTATTACTTTTCTTAATGGGCACAAAATGAGCTAAGGTGACACTTAATTTGGGAGAGGCGGAGGGAGAATATCCAGTTCAGTTCCTTTCTCACCACAGAAACATAAACAAAGTGGCAAAGACGTCTTCATTTAACATTTCCTTCCCCTCACCTCATTTCCCCCAAAAAGATATTTTTTTTCACAATAAGGAAAAAAACAATCTGTTCCCTTAGCAAGGCAATACAATAATGAACAACAAAAAATCAAAATCATATATCAATCAATCAACTAGAATACAATCCCAAACTCATTTAAAACAGCAATAAATCGAACTAAAATGCATAGACAACATTCAATAAAATGTACATGAGCTGCAATCTCTGGTACAAGTATCAAAGACAGACAGATCTTTTTTCTTGTCTTACCCTCAACATTAATTTACTTATTCCTCAAATCATTTCTCAAGACCTAAAACTATACAACAAATTTTCTTTTGATAATCGTGGTGTCTAGGCCAACTTGTGCGCACATCTACTAATTCCACGAGATACTTGTCACCTCCCTCCAGCAAGGCAACTCTGACCACAAAGGCTAGAAAAGATGGAAAGAAATCACCTAGTTTGTCTATGCTAGATTATGAACGTGAGACCTCATGGTGCTCAACCAACGTAATTGCCACTAGACCACACCATTGGTGCAAGACTACATCATTTAATAGTGGTATTGTATTAAAATATCCATTAATCATTATTCTTAATAGGCATGCGAAGTCCAAAATGGACAAGTAAAACGAACGAGGGATTAGGGACTATCAATCTATCAACTAGAACTTAATCAGTAATAAATCGAAATGTATAGACAAAATTCAATAGAATGTACATGACCTGCAACCTCTGGTACAAGTATCACCTAGAATCATAATAGTAGCAGTAGCAGTACCCGTTTCACCACCAGACCAACATTCACCCAAGTTAGGGCATCTCGCTTCTTCACAAACAGTATGAAGTTTCAATTCCCTCAATTTCTTCTTAATCTGTGTGTATTTCTCTCCACCAGGTATCGCTTCTTTCATCCATTTCGGTTTCGGAAGTGGTTTCTTCTTCGTTCCTACCTTGACCGAATAGTCTGTATCCGATTGGTGTTTAGTGAAATCGGAGAGCGTAGGTGACTCTGCTGCTAAACGGTGGCGGAGACCTTCTAGGGTTTGAGGGTATTGAGGTGGAGATGGTGGTGATGCAGCGGTGGAAGAAGAGAAGAATTGAGGTGATTTTCCGGTGGATTTGGATTTGAGTGATCGGGAAATGAGGGATGTGAAACGGAAATTCATTTTCCGGCAGATTAGGATTTTTATTTTCCGGCGGGAAGGAGATGGAACTCCCCAATTTTCCCCTTCTCTACTCTTGTTTTTCCAGTTTGGCTGGTTGAAAAAGGTATGGGACCCAGATGGGTAAAGCTAATTTTTCTTTTTCTTTCTACTCTTTTTGTAAATAAGAATAATAACAATAATATATATATATATATATACCACAAAGTGTGCTCTGGGCAGGTTTAGTTCATCTGTATTATTACCTCTGATGTGATTAGCATTTAACATTTCAAAAAGTTGCAAAATCTTTTTGCAAAAACTAGCACTTTCTTTTATGCCAATGCATCTTAGTCCCATAAATCGCCAATTATCGACTGTCCACCGGCGATGCCAAAGCAGTAATTTCACATCGCCAACTTCTGATTACTATTAGTCTGGTGGAATTCCTACATCTTCGACGAAGGTTATATCTCGGACAAGAATACGCCTCGGCCACAAAACCTAACAGACACATTTTTGCCAAATGGAGAACTTTGTTGATTCAATACAGAACCTTTTGATCTCTTTTTTCTTGCTATATTCAAGCAACAAGAATTAAGAGGTATTGATTTCTTTGTTTTGTCATTGATATCTCACTCGTGAAGAACGTCTATTGCAAGCATTTTCGCTGAAATATTGCAGGCGAACATCTCCATCATTAGCTCCGTCAACATCCACCACTATAAAACTTTTTGGTGTCGGAACTCTAGATCTAGTTCGGACAGAAATCGTCGTCGTTTACTACCGACATATTTTCCGACGAACTGGTCTTGGAGTACGACAAAATCATAATTTTTCGCAGGTTCACTTTCTTCACTGCATTGTTTTCTTCTGTTTTCTCACCACAGGTACTAGGGGATCCAGATTCAGGCGATAAAATTTCAGCGACCAATTCATCAAATCAAACAAGAAGTTAGTCGTCCTCTTTGAACAACTGAACTCGGTCATTTTTAAACCTGAATTTTTTCACTTACTCCCAGATTAGCTAGATATTTTTTCTATTAGTATTGCATTCTTGGTAGACTTTTTTGGATTGAAAATTGTTGTTTTGGGGGCATCAATTATTGTTGCTTGTTCTTGGTACGTTTACTTGCCGATTATTCACTTGTAGACTACTTTTTTATAGAGGGATAGTTTGACACTGTTACACTGTTGGTCGGTTGGTTAATTAGTTGTTAATTTAGTAGTTTTTGGTTGATTTTGGTAGCTTTGATCAATTTTTTGTTCTTGAGTGCTCTACTGTTTGATAGATTAGTTGGTGTAGTTTTCTAGTGGTTTTGGTTTATGATGGTGGAGTAGGGTCATGTCATCGGTTGGGGTCGAGGGCTAGATCGGGAGAGAGATCGGGTTTGAGGGCGAGGATTGGGGGAAAAGGGATAGGTGGTTAAGAAAACATCTAGGTTAAGAGTAGGGTCTTGGAACATAGGTACTTTACAAGGTAAGTCTATAGAACTAGTTAAGGTTCTTAGGAAGAGGAGGATTAACATAGCTTGTGTCTAGGAGGCCAAATGGGTAGGTTCTAAGGTGCGAAATGTGGAGGGTATAAGTTGTGGTACTCAGGAGAAGTGAGAAATAGGAATAAAGTAGGTATTTTAGTAAATAAAGAGCTTAGAGAGTAGGTGGTAGAGTTTAAGAGGGTCAAAGATAGGATGATCTCGATTAAGTTAGTCGTTGAAAGGTATACTTGGAATATTATTAGTA
>JBDJHY010000102.1:15812346-15831886 GCA_039654485.1 Withania somnifera | reverse complement strand
AATCGCTAGGTTGTATCATTCTTAGATTTGCATGACAGGCGAGTTAAAGAAAATCTTCAATCTCACATTAACTATTTGTTCTATTGTGCAATGAAGGTATCTCCATGAGGTCTGCGAGCCACCTATTATCCACAGAAACTTCAAGTCTGTCAATCTTCTCCTTGATGAAGAGTTGGCTGTGCATGTCTCTGATTGTGGTTTAGCTTCGCTGATATCATCAGGTGCCGTGAGCCAGGTAACCTGCCATCCTAGTAATCTGGATTAGAAGTGTGGAACAAGCTGGAATGTTTACTCCTTCGGGTGGGGGGTCATTTTCTGCTTGCATTTCCAGTAGAAAGAAAAGCAAGTTTCAGGTTTATGATCAAGTGAAAATGTTCGCTAAAATTAATTGTTGGTTAAGAAAGGAGTATAATGATGACCAAAGTGGTTGTAGAGCATTAAGAACTACAAAAGTTGTTTGTTGTAAATGGATAACTTATTATTTAGATATGGTTGATTCTGTAGTAGTGCCAGAAGGTATATAGTCAATCTCAGAAGGGTTAAGACTTCTTTTCCCTGTTTATCTGGAAATCAGGAAATGACTCTAGCTAGTCTAAAACTACCTGACAGGCTTGCGTGCAGTGTTTGCCAAATTTTAGCCTTTTATAACATTTCAATGCTTCAAGAGATCTAAGTAGACACTAGTGGCAATTTGTAATTAAGCAGGAGAATAGAGGAATCCTTGCCAACATACCACGCTTCTTGTTTTCAGATGCTGGACTTGCCTCATCTTTTCCCCTTGCCAAAGAGATGAAATTTAGTGATCCTTGGCTGTTCTCAACATTCGTCAGAAGTAGGTTTTGCTGCACATTTAATATGATAGTGACTTTTTTTTTCCTGTTGGAGAATTTGACTTGTGAAGACGTGGGGTGAGCAGTATCATTATGTTAGTTTGACCTAGTCATACATTAAGACACTCTACAGGTGCTTATTTTAAATGGGTTGTCAGAAACATAAGCACTATTTTATTTTTATGGAATTCCACATTGACTCCTCTCATTATAAGAAACAGTAAAACACAAGATTGAATTAAAAGATACTTCACGGATCTGGCTGCTTTTTTTACTTGTATTTGAAATGATAATGGATCTGCTATTCTAGGAGCATACGTTGACTTTTCAATATTTTTTTTTTGCATTGTGCCTAAGAAATCGAAATTGAATAAGTGAAGTTGTACTTGATTTTCAGTTGTCTGGACAACTGCTTACAACCTATGGCTATGGTGCCCCAGAATTTGAGTCAGGAATTTACAATTCTCAAAGTGATGTTTACAGCTTTGGTGTGGTGATGCTGGAACTCTTAACGGGCAGAATGTCATATGACCAGTAAAGCCATTTGCACCTCATTGAGTAATTTTTGTTGTGTTGTTTTCTCCCAGCTTTATCATTACCTATAAATCATATGTAGAACTCGAAGTCGAGGAGAGCAATTCTTGGTCAGATGGGCAATCCCTCAGCTACATGATATTGATGCCTTGACAAGGATGGTTGATCCTTCTCTCAAAGGAAAGTACCCACTTAAGTCATTGTCACATTTTGCTGACATAATTTCCCGCTGTGTTCAGGTGAGTTTTTTGGTCCTTTCTTTTATTACGAGTGAGTAATTATCCAAATCTGCATTTTCTTCATTCCTTCATCGAACTTTTGGTACAAAATACAAATGAGGAAAAACGTAACGTGGAAAATGCTTTCTTGTCACCGGAAATTAGAATAAAAAGAAAAGGAACTGTACTATGTCAAAATATGAGTTGTCAAAATTGTCAAAACAGGGTGGCTTTTGCTTTTGTAGTCACTAGATTTCGAAGTATTTGCCAGTTTAAGGACGTCTGTGAATCTGTAGTATGAAATGTACCAGGTTTATGGGCATAGTTAAACTTACCAGGAGCAGAAATATCCCATGTCGATGTTCCCTGATTGATTTCTGCTTAGGTGCCGGAATTCCTCTTCATAACTCAGAGTTCTGGCTGTTGTAGTAGAAGCTAGCAACACTAGGAGTCTGGATGCACTAACAATTTACCGATAATACCCTATTCACCAAATTAAAACTTGTGGCTGATTACCCGTGTAACTAGTAGGCAATCACACACAATAAATAAAGAACAAATAACATAAGGATTTAGCGAAGTTTGGCTAAGACCATGCCCCCAATAACATCCCTTGTTAACACCCCAACTCTTTCCCCAATCCAACTGCTCAAGGCCTCGTAAGATAAGCAAAATAACAGTGGTTTGAAGCTTCTCGGGGTTGAGCTGCACTTCAGATCTGCCAGAATCCAAGACACGAAGTCAACAAAGCTTGTAGAAACAACACATATACTACATTTGCTTTCCTTCTCCTGCTTACTGTTTTTCCTTTCTTTTTATTTATTTGGGTGGGTAGGGGAGTTCGCTCAAGGTATTATGCTATTTTTTGTTCAACCAAATGCTTTTGTATGTGAGGGGGAGAAGGAGGAGGCAGACTATATTGGTTGGAGATTTCATTGCAACTGCCCACATCCATTGCATTTATATAATGGTCAAATTTTTCAATGGATGTATAGAAATCTATACTGATAAGTTAAGAGGAGCTAAGTGGTTGGCTGAAGCTTGTTCAGTGTCCTCCCCATTATCTTCCCACTAGTATAGACTACAGAGTATTATGTTACTGTTAATCAAAGAATAGCGAAATAGTTTTGTATGGCTGTGTTGTGAAGTCCGTCTCTTAACTAAGACTTAGCTGTTGTATAGGATTTGCCTTTGTATTTTCTTGTAACTATCCTTAGTATTTCCTTGCAGCCTGAGCCAGAATTCAGGCCACAAATGTCAGAGGTGGTTCAGGACATCATACAAATGATAAGAAGAGAATCTCCCAGTAGATCCGATGAAGATTGACTTGAACTAGACATGCATGCTATAGCTGATTCAGCGGCGGAGTAACCAAATTTTTACCTTGCGAAGAATTTAACTCGAGCTGAGACACTTGGATCCAAGATTTTGAGGCTGTAGAAGCCGTGCTCTGCCAGCAAAGTTTCATAACCCCAAGACAAATGACAGGCTAGAACGGCGTGATTTCAACCAAGACAGCTTGGTTATCCTGATTCTTAGTACAATTTTTTTTGCAAATCATTCTAATGTTCATTTATTGGCCAAAACAGAAACCACAATGCATAAAATGCACTAACCCCCCATTGTTTTGAGAGCTTATTTATGGTTGTTAATTGGTATATTTGAAGTTGTAAATCTTTATTTGTTCTGCTGTACATTTTCAAATTGTTTGTACAAGAATATTCTTCACCTCTTTTTCACAGTATCAGGGCATTCTCTATTGTGCAATGATGGATGGTTGATTTTTCATTGTAGTAATTTTACAGCTTCTCGAAACAATTTTTTTTAATTAGAAAACATTATTATGGAAAAACTGATTTTCCATAATTACAGGTGGAATATATTTCCCTAAATTGGAAGCTGAAATTGGGCATACTAGAGGGCGCATCACATTTTACTTTCTCTTTTTCCCCCAAACCGGTTGTCTTTATCAGTACCACACACACATTTCCAAAAATAAAGAAATTTTCAAAAACAATACAATTCAATATAAAATATTATGTCAAGTAGCTTAACGTACACAATATTATACATACAAGAAAAAAAATATTATATATAATATGCCAACCTTATATATAAGAATGTATAATCACATATAAAAGATGCAGTAAATTAGATATATTGCTATATTGTAATATTTTATATTATTAAGTTAAATAATATAAATATTTTCTTCCAATAGAGATATACAGCACAATTTTCACTTGCAAGATACCTATTTTCTAGCAAAAAACATTTTACGGCATTTACTATCAAGAGTTATTTGTTTAATATATTTTCTGAAAACATCTCACTTAATTAATCGTCAATAATTAGAATAGTGAGGGATTTGAAAGGGAAAAAAACCCTAATAAATAACATTTTATTTCTAAAATGTACCATTATTTTGATATAAGATGGATTATATATTTATTAAATAGTACGGGATCATTTAGTTGGTGGTATGAGATAAAATATCATGAATTTAATATAAAGATTTAGAAACTAAATTAATATATATAATTAACCATTAAACAAATAATTTTGAAGAAATCAAAAAATCATTCTCTCTTATCCACTTAAGGGGTGGTTTAACACACTGAATGTAATAATAAGTATAGATAAGCATGAGTGGAATATCCCATGAAAGTATTATTATCCGTATGAAATAATAAATTTGTAACGTGCACTGTAACTTCAACAGCGAAAAAAGAAAGCTAAATTAGTATACTATAGTATCATCCTGCGCACCTATTGCCGTAATCGCATCATATGACAAGGATATTGAAGCCATCATTGATAAGATGGTGGTCCGTTCAATTAGAGTTCCGTCCCCTTCTCCCATGCCGAGTCACAAGGCAGCGCCTCGAAAAGCACGGATGAGCCACGTGCAGGAAAACTTGCACATTTGAAATCTAAACCTAACTTGTTCAACATTCAAGATTTTCAGATCTTTGGATTAGGTGATGGATGTGCATTACAATGAGCATCCTTTTGCTGATGAAGAAGAAGTCAACCCTTTTTCGGTACTTTTACTCTTGTTTACTATACTAAAGTTATTGCACTATCTATTTTGTTTGTTATATCAGTAGTAGGTAGTAGCTACCAGAGGTGCCGGGACAGCATAGTTATAATGTGAATATTTTTTCTGTAGAGTGATGGCAGATTAGAAGAAAAAATATCAGCTTTCTAACCAGAGTAGGATGGCAATTTTGTTACCTTCGTGCTTTGCAAGTGTCAGAAAAATATATGGTATAACAGTGTAACATCTTTGGGATAATTGGTTGTTGACCTTGGTAATTATGGATATTTTGCTCACTTCTGATTTTACTTAGGCAGATAGAACTTATATTTTTCCATTTGTATTTTACTCTTCCCACAAATTATTAATTGAATCATGCTTCCTTTTCTTTTTTTATAATTTCTTTTATGTGCTTCCTATTTTTCTTGTTTTATAACCGAGGACCTATTTTTCTTGTATAACATTCGTATTTTACTCTTCCCACGACAAGATTTTCTTCCAAGTTGTCAAGAGTTTTCTCATTTGAAAACTTAGCTGCTGATGATTATTAATTCTAAATAATCTTATGTAGTAAACATGCAAATTGTTTGAAAGGGCCAAATCATGCTGAATAAGGTGGAACCTACATTAAGGTTTTCTCATAAATCATGCCTCATCTCTCAGAAAAAAGTAAGCAATTCCTAGCAGAATTAGCCAGGGTAACAGTTTACCGCCACAAAGATACTGGATTTGATTTATTATTGATACTAGGGAAGCCATTCTAGCTTCTAAGACCTTCTCATGACCTGTCAATGTATATAAGATGGCGCGCATTTGCAACTGTGTGGCAGCAAAATGAGGAAGTAATTTGTCTCCTTTTGCTATATCAAAATCAATTTTGTCTACACGTAAAACTAGGGAAATGCACAACTAAGGACTGATGTTTATGCATTTGGGTTTTAATTAACACCTTGTCCTCTGTCCACAATGGAACCTATGGACTTCATTCACATTATGATTACCAATCTAGTTTGATTTATATTCTTAAATAGTTGGAGCAGGAAATTTTCAATCTCGTTAAAGCTGATACATTCTTTCTTGTGTACATATTATGCAAGGCTTCATCTTCATTGTTGAATAGGGAGAATATCCATTTGCATGTTCTTCTTTAAGTCCTAGTAATGGTACACGGTACCTCACTTGTGCATTATGACACTTAGCACATACTAAACTCTGCAGAATCATGGAAGTGTTCCCGATCGAGGCCTTCTACTCTTCCTCATGAACCTGCCGGCAACGATCGTGGCGCAACGGTTGATATTCCTCTTGATGGTTCAAAGGTGAAAATATGATTTGATAAAATTGAACTTGTACATTTTGCTTCATTCTGAGCATAGGTTTGAGTGATCCTGTATTTTACTTGTATAACTAATCAGAACCTGAAGAAGAAGGAGAAGGAACTCCAAGCTAAAGAGGCTGAATTGAAAAAAAGAGAACATGTTGGTTGTTACTCTACATTGCCTTCTAGTTATGTCTTGCTTATCTTCCACAACAGAAAGAACATTCTTTCGTCAAAGTTCTTTCACTATTCTATTGCTTGTTATATTATCTTCCACAATAGGAAGAACAATTTTTCGTCAAAGTTCTTTTACTATTCTATCGCTTGTTAATTATGAAATTCTTGTATGATAATTTACTACCAAATAATTATTGTTGTCTACCTCTTGATGATATTATCTCTTATTTGGCTCAAGGTGCTGTGGACTTTCTTTTGCCTAAGCATTTTATACATTATCAATTGTCAATTATATTGGCTTCATGCAGGAAAAGGAAGGAGGATGCAATAGCAAGAGGTAGTTTTCCACTGTATACACATTTGTCTTTTCAGTCTTGAACTAAATCAGGAAATTTGCTTTTGTCTCTGTCAACTAACCATTTCCAATTTCTCATTTTCCTCTTCAGCTGGTGTAGTTATTGAAGACAAGAGTTGACCACCTTTTCTTCCCAGTCATTCATCATGATATCGCAAATGAAATTCCAATATATCTGCTATGGATGCTATTAGTGCCTTCATTTGACCTTTCCAGTAATTAATCTTCAACCTAAAAGGTTAATTTGACTTGGAAGGTTGGGATGAATATTAGTAATATTCACTACTTTCTTGGTTGACTTTTTTCCAAAAGAAAAGTATTATGTATGGTGTTCCAGACTAAGTTGCTGGGACTCTCCAAAAAGTTGTCACACCCGTGTCGGATCTTTCAAAAATACACTATTTTTGGAGGATCCGACATGCACCCGTTGACATTTTTAAGAGTCCGAGCAACATAGATTCCAGCTACCTATTTGCATAATAGTTGCATTTATGCTTCCAAGGAATTTAAAACATAAACTCCATCTTTTAGACAAGCTTTCTGTGAAAATGGTTTAGTGACACTTTCATTAAGCGGCTCTATGGTTTCCTCTGAGTGCCTGCATATGTCTTAATATTTTGAAAGTTGTACTATTTTTGTACATCTCAATTCTACCAGTCCAAATTAACATTAAAGAGAATGAGGGAAACTTTCTTGATGGGTTTAGTCAGAATGATCCATGACAGTCATTTCCTTGTTTTATTGTTGAATCAAACTACTTTCTTGGAACTGGTTTCTTTAGTTAATGCTCTTATGCTGGTTGACTGACTTTGGAAATGATAAATTACAGGTCTGGTAGCCTGTCTTGTATGGAACCTTGTTGCTGTCACCTTAGCTTGGATCAGAGGAGAAGGTTGCAGTGGAACCTAATTGCTAACCTCTCTTATCTTTTTATGAAAATGAACCATCTAAGGTTTACATTTTGTCGTTGTAGATCCAACTTTCTGGTTGCTTGCTGTTATCTACTTAATATCAGGAGTCCCAGGAGCCTATGTAATGTGGTATAGGCCTCCTTATCGTGCAATGAGGTACATATGTGTGCTTCCTTAGTGTGAAGAAATATATTTGTGCTCACATATGGGTGGGAGTAGATTTATATTAGTTTTCCTTTTATTTCTCTACTGTGATTGTGCCTTCCAAAAGAAGTCTATATTCTGATATCCATTTTGTTTGCAGGTGACAGTGCGCTGAAGTGTGGGTGGTTTTTCTTATGTTACGTGGTAAATAGTACATTACCTTTTTAGTCCTTTCTTTGGTACTGTTTAGTTGCTTATTTAGGACTGTGAGTACTTATTTTCATCTTTGAGTTTCACATTTGACTCTGCATCATTGCTGCTGTGGCACCTCCAATTTTCTTCAAGGGGAAATCTTTGATGTAAGTTGCTTTTTATATTTGAATGGCCAACGGTTGCTGGTACTAGATGTTTCTTGGATATGCAACCAGTTGCATCGCCTTCCTGTTTGAGAAGACCCTGTTTGGCTAGAGTTATATCTAGTTCTTTGGCTAGTCTATGTGTTCGTTGATAATTTGATCTATCCTTATTTTAGAAGAATGACCCATTTTTGTTTCTTTTCCTTGTTTAACAGTGGTATCTTGCCTGCGATTGGTCTTTTAGGCTGGCATGCTTTGGTTGGGGTAAGCTTTTGTTTCTTGTCTCAACGTTTACCTTTAAAAGCACTACTGAGTCGTACATTGCATCTGAGTTTGTATTCAAAGCTATTTGCTATATCGACAAATCATTAACTATTCCTAGTATTCTTGACCCATTGTTGTAGTAGAATCCGATGAGTAATTCTTTTCCCGTGATATCGGTTATTTTGCTTGTTCTCATTGTATATTAAACTTGTTTTTCCTTCGCAGATATTCTACTTCATTGGAGCTGCATTCTTCTGTCTTGAAACACTATGGGTTATACAAGTTTAGTTATCTGCCTGTCATTGTTCATTTACTTTGGGCGTTGTGTCACACCCTGAACCACTTCTATTTGGTTCCACGTTGTACCGCAAATCTACATGTATTTCCTGTGAAGTGGAAAAGCTGCGGAGATTATGAAAGAGGCTGCAAGATCGACTATGATGGCAGCATTATGACATTATTGTAGAGTGCATACATATGCAGTTTTGGTCGTCCGGTTTGTTAAATTGTTGTTTTTCTCCATACAATTTAACTGGATACCTGAGCGATGCAAATGTAATTCTGGAATGCATAGTGATTGATATCCAGGCCATTTTCTTTTTTATCAAGTCCTTATAATCACAGAGCATTTGATGTCAATGAGTAACGCTTGCCCTTTCTTTTGGACAGCCTGATGTTATGTGGATATCGAAATTCATTTTTAAATGCTTGATACTGTGTGTGTGTGTTTCATGCTGCCCATTGTGCTTTGTGATACTCTGTGTGTGTGTTTCATGCTGCCCATTGTGCTTTGTGAAACATGACTAGAGCAGATAAAAGATACTTCTCTGGCTTAATTTATGTGGCCGGTCGTGTTTGGATTTCGAGAATCAATTTTTTTTACTTTGGAAGAACTGAAAAAATAAGGCAGGCAAGAGCAGAATGTGGTGTTCTAATACTCTTGTATAATAAGAGACGGTTTAGCAACAGCAGCTTGCTTCATTTTATTTTAAATTTTATTTATCTTTTTAAATTTATTATAGAGTTAAAAATTTATGTAAATAGTGTTATAAATTATAATAATTAACAATTTTAAATATTTTAAGGACATAAAAAAATTTCATTGACTTTTGACGTGTTATCCACATAAATTGTGATAAAATAATATCATCTTATAAGAGGGGACGGGGAAAGAGGACATTTGAACATTTATTTTGACAAAAAGACAAGTCTTTAAAAATTAGGAAAAGAAACATTGTTGTGATGTCATCAGTTGAACTTTTAAATTCAACAAATTTAGCACACAAATTTTTAATAATAGACTTTC
The DNA here is from genome assembly GCA_039654485.1 of Withania somnifera. Classification (NCBI taxonomy): domain Eukaryota; kingdom Viridiplantae; phylum Streptophyta; class Magnoliopsida; order Solanales; family Solanaceae; genus Withania; species Withania somnifera. Next base: position 15,822,433 of record JBDJHY010000102.1, on the reverse strand, counting down.
GCCTCATCTTCCTTTCAGCTCATAAATTTTACAAGATACATTTTAGGCCACCCGCCAATATATAAAACATTTTATTTACTTAAAAAAAGTTAAAATCTTCCTCCACAAGCTCACAAAAAGTCCCTTTTTTCCTTCATTTTTAACCACTCCGGCCGTTTTTCGTTGGTTTTTTCAGCAGCGATCCATTGAAAAATCAGTGCACCATTGTCATCCTTCACAAGCTTATACAAAGTACGATCTATTTCTATTTTATTCTCCTCCATTATCTTCCATAAGTTTTGAAAGTGATTCTTGCTTCATTCAACATATTTCGATATTCTAGGTGTCATTAAAGCCAGGAATACGTTTCATTGGGCCAGTGGATACTAATAAGTCCATTTTCTTCAATCTGATAGGTAGTGTATGGAGATCTTGCCATTCATCAACTTGAGTTTAGGCTCGACCATAACTAAAGTCTAGGGAGACTTTGTTTTCGGTCTATAAATTGTTATTGTTGGTTCTGAATTCTTGGGTGAGTGGGAGGAGACTCGCACTCATTGAAACTGGAAAAATGTTAACAAACAAACAACTCTCATTGCATTGAAGCACAAAAGGTCATACGACGACATGGTTGAAAGCGTAATGGGGTGAGGGGAATTGAGTTGCGATCAAAGCGACTTGACAATAAGTTATGTAATGAATGGTAGGGGAAAAGTACATCCAACCTTTATCAAGAATGATAGGCAGGTTGGACTGTACATGTTTGATCTTGCTCCGGATAGTTCTCGGCCTATTTTGAGAGTGAACTTTGTAGACAGGGCTGAGGATGACACCTTGACATTAGCCCCCCCCCCCCCTAGAAAAACCACTGGAAATCCCTCTAGTCAGTTTTATTCAGGCGGAATGTGAGGGCATGACTGATTATGAAATGCACATCGAAGAAGAGGTTGTTGGTACTATCTGAATTGTTAAGGGGTCACAACAACCACTCATTTTCGAATGGAACTGGTTTTCTCCTTAACCAAACCTTTTAAGACAAAAAACATTGAAGTTGTTATTGAAGCAGGCTTCCATTAAGAGTCACTTCTATTTTTTTTCAGTCAACACATGCAAAAATTTCTACAAGGTGAAGTGGAAATCTTTCAGTTGTGGCTGGTTGTTGCAGGCCAAAAAGTATGACACCTCCAGAAGATTTAAAATCTATAAATACTTTAGTGAGCGCACTTGTGGTATGAAACATGTCATGGGCATGCATAAGAATGCTACCGTCAATGTCATTGCTTCACTTTGCCTTAGAGAATTTATTGACAAGAAAGGTCCATCCCCAACGGAAATCCAGAAAATCGTATTTAGGGAGCTACGTTGTACTCTAAGCTATTGGAAGTGTTGGTATGCAGGTGTCCTTGCCAAGAACATGATTGGAGAGACACCCGAGCATGAGTATTCTTGCTTTCCTACTTTTTTCTTCATGCTTAGGAGCTTGAATCTCAGTTCTATAAACATTCTCGCCTTCAATGAGGATAAGCATTAGGGTGTGCGTAAGTTTAAGTACTAATTCATGGCCTTTAGGGCTTTCGTCCGAGGATATGCCTACACGCAGAGGGTTATTGTCATTGATGTGACTCATCTATATGGCAAGTACAAAAGCATGTTGTTGATCGCTGCCGCACAAGACACAGAGACCCACCTTTATCCAATTGACTTTTGCGTGGTGGACAAGGAGAATGATGATTCTTGGAGATTTTTGTAGCTTGAAACAACAGTAGCATGCCTTTATATATTCTTTTGTAATCCTACTATCACTGTATTAATAAAGAATTTTCACTTCACTTTTCATAGACGTCGTTCATTATTTATTATAGACCTGCGGTTGAACATTCTATATTGTTATCATCTTCTATAATAAATTATGTCCCAATGACTTATGATCTATAATATATTGTGATTGTAGTATATTGAAAACCCTTAAACTAGTGTGAGTATAACTAGTGTAAACATAGTAACTATAGAAAACTCCATCCAATTTGAACAATCCATTTTAATCACCTCGGCCTTCATACCACACGTGTCTAGCCACAATTGGATGTCCATCCATATACCACTATGCTTAGTCTATTTAAACCATATGAGATCTATTTACACTCAATCTCTATTCTTCTTATTTTAAAAAATAAAACCACTACTTCTAAAATCAATGGAAAGAAGGATCTATATGTGGAGGGAAAAGGGCACCGGGGAGGTCGGAATCATGATCTTCTTGCTATGAGGAACGACGTGGACAGACTCTTCAAAGGGCTCGCCAAGGACGAGCGTCGCATCCCAGAAGCTCCACCGTATGACCCACTTATTGCAATCCATATTGAAGGCTCTCTGGGTCAAGTCGACAACCCGGTCACCCTCCACCATCCCCGTAGTTAGTTTTTTTTTCAAGTTCATTACAGAAGCTTTCATGATTGCATTCTTGAGAGCTTCCTTTTTTGCTTTTTTTTTTTCTGCCATGGGGTTTTGTGTATAAAAAATGTATGCAATGAACTTAATATATAAATTTTTAGTTTCTGTCCATATTACTTTTCATTCAAGCAATTTCAATTTCATAGTTGATTATTTAATGTTCTTCAGGTTCTGTTTATATTGTTTTGCATATGCAATTTCAATTTTAACTTTGTAGTTGATTATTCTTATGTTCTTGGTATATTTATCAGATTTTGTTTACGGTTGTATTCAAAATTTTACAGATTCAAACGTTAATGCACGTTCTTGGTAATTGATTAAAACCTCTAATCAACCCCAAATGTCGAGCATAGACTATCATGATGGATGCCTGGTGATTGTTGCTAATGGTTTGATTAATCGATTAAGAATTCTAATCAATCTTAAACTATCATCGACAAATGTATAAATAGACGAACAATATGATATACCACTAGATCTATGGTTGATCACGTGAATAATAAATACTAGAATATGTTAATAATCGATAGTCAACTATCTGAATATACATGTAAGGACCTCTAATTTGATTTACTTATTTAATTTTACCATTTTTAAATCCTAGACCACTCATGGTTTCTACAATTATTTGCATAAACCTAAGAGTATATGCTTTACTACAGTAATTATTTATGCTAGAACATGCAAAGATTTGATGCTCGATCAGGGTGAATATATCATCAAGGATCTTTATGGCTAAAAAAATATAAAATAAACAAATAAAACTAAATAAGGAAAATTAGCATCACCTAAGCATAAAAAAACTAGTTATACGCATTGTGTGTAAGTACAAAACATTTGAAAACATGATTGTAATGGTTATGATGAAGAACAGTGGTCTTAGGATAAATAATGATTGAGAACAAGTAATGTTACTCAAACATCAAGTTTGTTGTGATGATGTAGTTCCCACAAACTTTTCTCCTCATCATACCCTTCATGATAATGAGTCCAATTGTTTTGTACTAACACATGATGTATATATCTTGTTTTACAATGCTAATTAAATATTATGTATTTATTTTATATTTTTTTAGCCATTTAAGTCCTAGATAATATATTTAAGTAGTCGATTATAAAAGACACACATATTCAAGTATATATTATGCAGTAAGTATAACATATACTATAACGTTTATGCTATAACCAAATAGATCAAGAATGGTCTATGACTGAAAAATACAAAAGTAAATAAAATTAGATAAATAACATCATTCATCTGAGTCCAAAATAATGGACTCAATATAAAAAAAGTTTATGATGAGAAGCAAAGGTTGTGGAAACTACATTATCACAACAAACTTGATGTTCTAGAAATATTATTTTTTCTCAATCGTTGCTTATCCTAAGACCATTGTTCTTCCTCGTAACCACTACAATCATCTTTCCAAATGCTATGTTCACACACGATGTGTAAAACTTTTTTTTATCATGCTTGTGTCATGTTAATTCCCCTTATTTATTTTATTTTATATTTTTTTAGCCATAAAGGTCCTTGACTATATATTCACCTGGTCGAGCATAGAATATTTGCATGGTCTAGTATATATAATTACTTAGGTCGAGCTTATACTCTTTGATTTATGCAAATACTAGATTATATATGTAGAAGTCGATTATAGAATATTCATACAATCATGTATGTATAGATGCGGTGGTTTAAAAGGGATTTCAGTCTTGATCATGATAAATTAATATCCATTTATTTTAGGCATTCAACGTGATAGATATAATGACCTCCATGCTCATTTATGATAAATACGCAAAGTTTTACATTTTGGAGTATTTTAGTAGTTTCCCCAGATCATTTATGACTTGCTTGGACTGGTAGTTCGGATTCCTGATGACTCGATTGAGAAATATCTCAAATAGCCTATTTTAGAGCCTAAAACTATGTACTCATTGACTAAAGTCAACTTTCCTTCATGATGAGCTCGGAATTAAATTTCAACAGTTCCTCTAACTCTAGAATGCCAAACAAAGTCAAGATTGACCAAAAGTTTGTATTTTAGAGTTTTCGTTTGTAATTTATGTTGAGTTGTGGATTTTAGTTAAGTTTAAGGCATAATGTGGAGCTTAAGTGGTATTTTAATGTTTAGAGTGTCGGATTAGAATTCTGACGCTTTCATTCACTTTAAGATGGTGAATTTAGGCTAGTTTGATGCTTGACTTGCTTCCCAAGGTGTTCGTGCTTGATTTGAGTTGTTTTGCAGAAAGTTAGAAATTTCCTATTTTTAGTTAAAGCATGGTTGGGGGTCATTTTCACTCAAACTACCTTCGATATTAATTTTGATTCTGTTGAGTCCAGAATATATTTTCCACATAAAATACATATTTGTTTTGTTGAAGTTGGACTTAGAAAACTCATTTTAGACCCCTCGAGATTCTTGAATTAAGCTGGCGCAAAGTTACAGGTGCAGATCGCACCTGCACTGAAGGGGTTATGCCTGCGAATTCTCACCCACGCCTAAGGGGTAGCACCAGTGGCCAAAAGTTTGCACCTGCGGCAATTGCAGTTACTTTATATAGCTGCAACCCCTTCATCCCCTCCGTTTAAAAAACCAAAAATACAAGTTTTCTCTCATATTCCAAGGCAGAAACTTGAGCAAAACAAAATTCTCAAAAGGTTCCTTGCATCGTCTCTACTTCCGGTAAATTCATCTTCTTCGTTAAAATTCATAAATTCTTAGGTTCTTCCATTGATGAAGTTGATAAAATCATGCCATAGTCCATATATCATCGAGTAATTCTTCGTTATTTGAGTACACAATGATTCTAGTATCAATTATACATCGAAATTCCAATTTTTAACCTATAAACATCGCATCTTTGGCCACATTATAGTCGAATCAATCCAGACTATTTCCGCACTCAAATTGTGCTTATTTTGGAGCACAGGTTCTTAGTAACATTGGGAACCCCGTGGTGAAGTTTATTTTTAGTTCCGACGAGCGGACCCCACAACCCGTTTTAGGCCCAATTTTAGGCCCAGTTTGAAATTTAGCATAAATTATACCGTTAGACTCGTATTAACATATAGAATACTTTGAAGTAAGTTTCAGATCATTTAGAGGATGTTTAATGTCAGTCGGGGTGGTATTCGAGAACTTGCAGTGCTTTATCGTCGGACAACAGGTAGGCTCCGTGGGGCTATCTATGGGATTATAGCTTTAATAAATTATACTAAATAGCATTCGTGGGTTTGGTAGCTAGGTGGATATAGTGATCTTGTACCGTTCTTTTGTCCATTCCATATTGATATTTATATTTTGGCATCCGACTAATACAGCGCATGTAACTTAAAAGTTGGCTAAGTACCTGTGAAGGGCATAGAAATTTGCTATTACATGATCATATATTGATATATATACTTGTTGATATGTTGTGCATTCATGACAAGAGAGGTTGGGCCTATGACTCCAATGAGCTTAGATTGGGGCTGGATCAGTAGAACCACTTGAGTTTTGAGTCGCGAAGGCTAGAGACTGATTTGAGTAATAATGATGAATAATCATATAAGTTCATAAATTGGAATATTCAATAATAATATAAGTAAATAGATTTTAATTGTTTTAGACTCGGCATTGTATCGTTCTCTCGGTAATACTATTTTCACTTATTTTAATCCAAACTTTACCTTCTAGCACCGGGAAATAACATCTGATTATAAATACTGGGACTTGAGATCGACTTTATTCGATAGTGAGTACAACCGCTTGGACTTGAGTCTGTCATCGTACGATAATGAGTAGCTTTTCGACACTTATGGAACTATTGGTTATGAAAACTTGATGATACTCGATCTATTGAGGATATTGGTGATACAATATATATATATATATTGAGGCGTTGTACACCCTGACTTACCGATGACGGCTTGAGGAGACTATTAACATTCGGTGCGAGATTCCAAACTACTGAGACCCTTGAGGATCTGAGATTTGGGATATAAGGTTATGATTATGTTAGAGATCGTACTTGGTTACATACCTCTATAGAACTTACCTCTGGGCTACGACTGACATGGAGAGGGGGTATATGACATCGGAGAGATATACTGGGAATATTTAGGTTAGCCTTTCATGGGTTCTGCCTTCTGGGTCTACGGGTACATGAGGAGGAGCGTACGCAGGACTGGTTACTTCATATGATTGTATTTACTTTTCTGCACTTGTTTTATTTAGTGTACCCCTGGTTGAATGGGAGCCTATGGGTGAGCGTGTTTCTGTGTAAACTGAACTTCGATCTGGGGGACTTGTCAGCATTTGTTTGGATGACTTTATTATTCCTATTACTGCTTAGTTGTTATTGTTGGTTAAATGCTACTTCATGCTATGTGGGATTTCGTACCTTACATTCTTATTCAGTCATTTACTCTTTTACTTGAGGTTATTGGTATACCGTCCATGTTCTACTCCTGTGTTCTTTTGACTCCTGTTTATTACATTATTATTCACATATCTTGTTGTAAGGACTCCGAGTACGTTTTCCTTCATTGCCTGAGATCTTGTTATGTGATTAGCTAGCAATGCATGTCTACTTGTAGTTGATTCTTATCTGAGTAGCTAGCTTCCTTTGTTGTGCTTTTTTGCTTCTGTGACACCTTTATTGTATTCTGTAATTTACTTCTTTTATATGTGCCTAGTAGGCCCTCGAAGCCTACTGGTATGGGTTGCTTCGGCAACTTGTCTCATACTACACTTGCACATGTATTGATCCGAGTACAGGTTTTAACTGTGATTACAGCCAGTTAGTTGTTTGGATTCCATCTACTATCAGAGATTCAGGATGAGTTTGGCATCCGACTTTTACTTGCTTCTCTTCGGCTTTGGCATTTATATTTGATCTCTATATATTTCAGAGATATATTTATACTAGACACTTTGGATTTCTTGTTTCTATACTTAATGGTTCATTTGACACTGATACCGCATTTTAGATATTTATTTGATTCTTTAAACTTACATATTTATTTATCTTTTGATTATTACACTGATGCTTTTCATATTTGATAGAGTAGTCCTCTACTTTGGTTACGAACTATGGGGTAGGTTCTCCTGCAGGTAGAATAGTAGGTGCCATCGTGATTCATGAAATAGGGTCGTGAAAAATTGATATCAGAGCCTAGGTTCGTTGGTGTTAGCGAACAGAATCAATGTCTAGTAAAATCCTGCGGATTGGCGCAGAGACGTCCGTTGCTTATCTTTGGGAAGCTATAGTAACATTTAAGAAAATTGACTCTCTCTTTTGAATCCTGTATCGTACGCATATCCTTGATGGTTTCTTGAAAATCTCACTCATTATTATTACTCTTTCGCAGATGCCTCGTACACGTTTATCCGTAGCCAAGGAGACAACTAGAGCACCACCAGGAGTGCCTATTCCAGCTACTATTTTTGAGATCCCACCAGTGCCGACAACACCTGTTGCAACACCAGATGTACACCTATTTCAGCACCTATAATGACAGCTACTTAGTGCTTTTGGAGGTCCCCCTACAGATGGAACACAACCGACAAATCCAGTATCTTAGCCTACAACTGCAGTTCCTATAGTACAACCTGTTCCACCGGTTGTTCCAACAGAGACTTCTACATATGTGCAGGTCATACTAGCACCGATTGTTGCTCCTGTTATTGAACAACAGCCCGCTATGACAGACACAGAGCAGAAGCTCCTAACCAGATTCTTGAGGTTGGATCCCTCCAGATTCACTGGAGTACCAGGGGAGGATGCCCATGAGTTCATAGTTGAGTGCGGAGAAAGATTGAACAGCATGAGTGTATTGAAGACCCATGGTGTAGCCGTTACCACCTACCATATGCGTGGTGCAGCTAAGTAGTGGAGGAGAGCATTCGTAGTCTGTAGACCCGCAGTTTCATCCTAGCCTACTTGGGCTAAATTTTATAAAGTGTTCATAAAGAAATTTGTATCCAGGGATGAGAGGGAGCACCTGAGGGAAGAGTTCAGAAGGTTTGAATAGGGTTCTATGTATGTTGCGGTGTGTGAGGCTAGATTTCAGTCTATGGGGTTGAGTTTATGCCTACAAAAGCGGAGAGAGTCCACCGGTTCACTATGGGTTAAGAGATAGGCTCCGCGAGGCGGTAACATTGTTGGTTTCTGATGATTGTCCATTCCAAGCAGTGGTTGATCATAAAAACTCAATGGAATCTCTCTATCATGAGTCACGCCAGCATAACGAAAAGAGGCAACGACAGTAAGGAGGTTATAGTGGGTCCTATTCTAGGGGCCGCAATCAGTTGCATCAGTCACAGAGCCAGTCTAGCAGGCCGGTTCAGGCATTATTACAGGTTTCATCTCCATCTTCTGCATAGTTTTCTCGAGGGGCTGACTCGTCACATCAGGGTGGTCAGATGGATCCTGGTAGAGGAGCCCGACAGAGTGGGTCACCTGGGCTGTGTTATGAATGTGGCCTTGTGGGACATTATGCTAAATTTTGTCCATAGAAAGGCACCATTCACCCTGCTCCTCGGTCTGCTCAGCTATTGAGATCAATGCCTCCGTCGGCTAGAGGTGGCGCACAAGGTGGTTATAGAGGTGGTGGCCAACGTGGTAGGGGCGGTGGTCGCGGTAGTGGTCATCATGGTGGTGATCGCCAGTTATATGTTATTCCTGCTCAACATGAGGCTGTGGCATCGAATATTGTGATTATAGGTTTAATTTCTGCATGTTCTATACCTGCATCAGTATTATTTGACCCTGGGTCTACTTGTTCATATGTGGCATCTTATTTTGCACCTAGTTTGGGGTTTCCTAGTGATGTAATGTCTGTATCTATGCGTGTTGCTACCCCAGTAGGGGATTCTTTAGTATTGGATCGGGTGATCCGATCATGTTTGATTTCTATTGGCGGATTAGACACATGGGTTGACTTAATATTGTTAGATATGATGGACTTTGGTATTATTCTGGGTATAGATTGGTTGTCTCCTTATCATGCAGTTTTGGATTGTTATGCCAAAAATGTCACCTTAGCAGTACCAGGTTCATCTCCGGTTGTGTGGTAGGGTTCTTGTAACCTCACACTGACAGACTTTATTTCTTGCCTTCAGGCTAGGAAATTAGTTATGTTCATGATATTCATGCCGATACTCCTGCTGTTGAGTTTGTTTCTATTGTTTTTGAGTTCCTTAATGTATTTTCGACCGACCTACCAGGCCTACCACTAAAGCAATATATCAATTGTGCTATTGACTTAGAGTCGGGCACTAAGCCTATTTCTATTTCTCCATACTGTATGGCTTTTGCTGAGTTATAAAAGCTGAAGTTTCAGCTTTAGGATTTTCTAGATAAAGGTTTTGTCCGTTCTAGTGTGTCACCTTAGGGTGCACCAGTTGTATTTGTGAAGAAAAAAGATGGTACAATGCGAATGTGTGTTGATTATACAAAGCTGAATAAAGTTATTGTGAAAAACAAATATCTTATGCCAAAAATTAATGACTTATTTGATCAGCTTTAGGGAGCAACATATTCTCTAAAATTTATTTGAGGTCTGGTTACCATCAATTGCGGATTCGGATAGAGGACATTCGTAAGACAGCTTTCAGGACCCATTATGGTCATTATGAGTTTCTTATTATGTCTTTTGGATTGACCA
>JBDJHY010000102.1:15798280-15810240 GCA_039654485.1 Withania somnifera | reverse complement strand
TTTTCTTGATTTCTAAATAAACCTATGTAATAAACGTGCAAAATTCTTCCAACACCATGAAAGGTCCAAATCCTGCTGAAAAATGTGGAACATAAGGTTTTCTTATAAATCAAGCCTCAACTCTCGGGAAAAGGAAGCAATTCCTCCCGGAGTCTGGATCATCCTAGTTTCCCAGTGTAACAGTTCACTGCCATAGAGATATTGGGATTTGATTTTATTATTGATACTAAAAAGCCACCATTATGCTAAGGTTCCCACCCAAGTATCTTAATCCTCTAAGGCCCTCTAATTACTTGTCAATGCATTTAACAAGATGGTAGTGCTTTTGCAACTAGTGTGTAGTGAGGAAGTAATTGTTCTCGTTTGCTATATCAAAATCAAGTTTGTCTACACACAAAACTAGCAAAATGTGCAACTAAGGGCTGATGTTTATGCATTTGTATTTTATTTGATACCTTGTCCTCTGTCCAGTGTAGTTTGATTTGTATTCTGACATAATTGGAGCAGGGAACTTTCAATCCCGTTAAAGCTGATGACTTGTTTCTTGTGTACATATTATATAAGACCATCTCATTGTTGAATAGTGAGAATATATACATGTTCGTTCTAGTCCTTGTTATGGTACACGGTGCCTCACTTATGCATTATGGCACTTGATACTTACTAAATTCTGCAGAATCATGGAAGTGTTCCCCCTGCTACAAACTTGAGGCCTTCTCCTCTTCCTCATGAACACGCCGGCTATGATCGTGGCGCAACGGTTGATATTCCTCTTGATGGTTCAAAGGTGAGATTCAACAAATTGAACTTGTACTTTTTGCTTCCCAATTTCAAAAGGTTCTGACTGATCCTGTATTTTACTCATATAACTAATCAGGACCTGACGAAGAAGGAGAAGGAACTCCAAGCTAAAGAGGCTGAAATAAAAAAAAGAGAACAGGTGAGTTGTTACTCTACATTGCCTTCTAGTTACATCCTGCTTATCTTCCATGATAGAAAGAACAATCTTTCAAAGTTCTTTTATTATTCTATTGCTTGTTAATTATAAAAGTCTTGTAAGATAATTTACCATGAAGTAATTACTGTTGTCTTGCTCTTGATGATATTATCTCTTATTTGGATCAAGGTGCTGCAGACTTTCTTTTATCTTTTAGGCTTTTTATACATTATTAATTGTCAATTTTATTGGCTTCATGTAGGAAATTAAAAGAAAGGAGGATGCAATAGCTAGAGGTAGTTTTCCATTCTATACACATTTGTCTCTACAGTCTTGAACTAAATCAGGGATTTGCTTTCATTCTCTGCGAACTGATTTCATTTCCAATTTCTCGTTTTCCTTTTTCAGCTGGTGTAGTTATTGAAGACAAGAATTGGCCACCTTTCTTCCCAATCATTCATCATGATATCGCAAATGATATTCCAATCCATCTGCAGAAGTTGCAATACGTTGCATTCACTACATTGTTGGGTATGTACGGAAGACACGTAAAACTCTCTACTCTATGGATGCTAATAGTGCCTCTCACTTGACCTTTCCAGAAACTTATCATCAACCTTGTAGGCTAACCCGACCGGAAGATTGTGATGCATATTCATAATATTCGCTACTTCCTCTTCCGGACTTTGTTCCAAAAGAAATTTCTGTATGGTATTCCAGCTACCTTTTTGCATAATAGTAGCATTTATGCTTCCAAGGAATTAAAAATACAAACTCCATTTTTAGACAAGCTTTTGTGCAAATGGTTTTAGTGACACTTTGATTAATGGGGTCTAGGATTTCCTCTAACTGCCTTCAAATATCTTTTAAGATTTGAAAACTATACTAGTTCATGCTGTACATCTCAATTCTACCAGTCCAAATTAAGATAAAAGAGAATGAGGGAATTTTTCTAGACGTTTTTTGTCAGAATGATCGATGACAGTCATTTACTTGTTTAATTATTGAATCGGACTACTTCCTTCGAACTGGTTTCTTTAGTTAATGCTCTTATGATAGTTGACACACTTTGGACATGATAAATTACAGGTATGGTAGCCTGTCTTGTATGGAACCTTGTTGCTGTTACCATAGCTTGGATCAGAGGACAAGGTTGCAGTGGAACTTAATTACTTACATCTAGTATCCTTTGGTGAAAATGAACCGTCTGAGGTTTACATTTTGATGTTGTAGGTCCAACTATCTGGTTGCTTGCTGTTATCTACTTAATATCAGGTGTCCCAGGAGCCTATGTATTGTGGTATAGGCCTCTTTATCGTGCAATGAGGTACATATTCGTTCTTCCTTAGTGTGGAGAAATAGATTGTGCTCACATATGAGAGGGAGTAGATTTATATTATTTTTCTTCTTTATTTTTTTCCATGGTGTGATTGCGACTTCCAAAAGAAGTCTATTCTCTGATATCCACTTTGTTTGCAGGACCGACAGTGCGCTGAAGTTTGGGTGGTTTTTCTTATGTTACGTGGTAAATACTACATTACCTTTTAGACCTTTCTTTATAACGTTGAGTTGCTATTGAGGAACTCATTTTCATCTTGTAGTTTCATATTGGATTCTGCATCATTGCTGCTGTGGCACCTCCAATTTTCTTCAAGGGGAAATCCTTGACGTAAGTTGCTTGTTTATGTTAGAATTGACAATGGTTACTTGTAAAAGGCGTTTCGTGGATATGCAACCAGTTGCATTGTCGTCCTATTTGAGAAGACCATGTTTGGCTAGAGTTATATTTAGTTTTTTTAGCTAGTCTACATTTTCATTGATAATTTGATCTATCCTTATTTAGAAGTTTGACTCATTCTTGTTCTCTTTCTTTGTTTAACAGTGGTATCTTGCCTGCTATTGATCTTTTAGGCTGGCATGCTTTGATCGGGGTAAGCTTTTAATTTTTTGTATCAAAGTTTACCTTTAATAAAAGAACTACTGAGCGAGTTCGAATTCATGCTATTTGCTATATCAACAATCTCAACTATTCTTAGTATTCTTGACCGGTTGCTTACGGAGAAATCTGATAAGTAATTCTTTCTCATCAGATCAGACGTTTTACTTGTAAATTTTCATATCTTAATCAAGGTTCTGCTTTGCAGATATTTTACTTCATTGGCGCTGCATTCTTCTGTCTTGAAGCGCTGCTCAGCATATGGGTTATACAGGTTTATTAATCTGTCTTTCTTTGTTCGTTACTTTGGGAGTTGTGTCTCAGCGTGAACATGTTTTAAATTTGCTCCGCATTGTGCAGCAAGTCTACATGTATTTCCGGGGAAGTGGAAAAGCTGCGGAGATGAAGAAAGAGGCTGCAAGATCGACTATGATGGCAGCACTATGACATTATTTTAGGGTGTGAACCTATGCAGTTTTGGTCATCCGGTTTGTTAGATTCTTTGATTGCTTTTCTCTATACAACTTCACTGGATATATCTGAGTGATGCAAATGTAATTCTGCGGTACATAGTGATATCCAGGCCATTGACTTTTATAAGTCTGTATAATCACAGAGCATTTGACAAATTTGATGTCAATGAGCAACACTTGCTCTTTCTTTTGGACATCCTGATGTTGTCGAATTTCATTTAAATGCTTCATAGTTTCCTATATGTGTGTTTCATACTACAATTTATGTGGTCGTGTTCGGATTTCGAGAGTCAAATACGTTTGTTTTTAATTCCTCATAAATCCAGTGAGAGGTCACAGAATGTATGACAATATCAAAAGATAATTGCATTTTTCAAAGCATGTTAGGATACCAAAACTTACAAAAAACACAAAAAACATGGGTGTTTGGTCTACGTTTATCATGGGATTATAATTTATCTCACCTCTTCAATGAAAAAAACTGATACCAAATTTGAAGTATAAATTTATCTCAGATTTAGCTAAATAAAGTGAAAATACTTAGGGCTGTTTCGTCAGATTGAAATGAAATTATTTAAAATGAAGTTAAAAAGTTTTGTTCGGATATGCAACTTTGGGATTTTAAATTGTATTTTTTTTTTTGTCTTGAACATAATTTCATAACTATCAAAATTGTCTCAATTCTTTAGAGTCTTACCAAATAATAAAAGTTCATAACAAAAGTATAATATACTATTATAAATTTATTTTAAAAACTAAAACATTTATTGATCAAACTTCAGTTCAACCAAAAAGTGAACTTAAACATGAGTTGTGGTGTAGTACTCTTTAATATAATACAAAGTGATTATATGAAATATAAATAATTTAAAGGTTGGTAAAATTAATAACATAAACTATAAATTTAATTTGTATATAAAATAAATAATTAATAGATATAAATAGTATTTTTTTTTTATAAAATATAAACTTTGTCTCTTCTTGTCAGTCTATTTCAGTGGAAGAAGATTTTGCTTCAATTAGCAAAACTCCCCCCAAAAATCTTCAACCTAGCAACTTCTTTCTTTCAAAGTATTTTTATAAATATTTGAACACCCTTTTCCCCTAAAGAACATAAAAAAAAAGAAAAATTGTCAAGATTCTTTCTTCCCTTGTGGAAATATCTTGCCTCTCTTACTTTGTTTAATTTCTAGGCAGCACCATATTATTAGTTAAATTTGGTCATTTTGTTGTTCATCAGGAAACAAAGTAAGCAAAAAATGGTGCCTCAAACATACACTTCCATGTTGATTGGAACACCCTATGAAACTCCACTTCAATGTCAACAACCTAGGTTTTTTCTAGGGTTTGACTTACACACTTCTCCCCAAACACAAATCTTTAAATCTCAACCTTCATCCAAAACTCACCACCATTACACAGAAACATCAAGATTCTACAACCCCACAAGCTAAAACCTCAAGAAAATGGTAAAGATAGGGGTTTTATAGGGTTTAAGCTTCAGTGTCATTCAAAGGCCGAATCTTTACATTCAAGAATGGTGTTTAATGGTAAAAAGAAGGGCTATGGAGGTATTTTACCTTCAATTTTGCGTTCTTTACGTACAGAAAATGATGTTGAGAAAACCCTTAATTTGTATTATGGGAAGCTTAGTCCTAAAGAGCAAACTGTGATTCTCAAAGAGCAAAGTAATTGGGAAAAAGCTCTTAGGATATTTGAGTGGATGAAATCACAGAAAGATTATGTTCATAATGTCATTCACTATAATGTTATATTGAGGGCACTAGGTAGAGCTAAGAAATGGGATGAGTTGAGACTTTGTTGGATTGAAATGGCCAAGAATGGTGTTTTTCCGACGAATAATACTTATGGAATGCTTGTTGATGTGTATGGGAAAGCAGGGTTGGTTAAGGAGGCTCTTTTATGGATTAAACATATGAAGTTGAGGGGAATTTACCCAGATGAGGTTACGATGAATACAGTTGTTAAAGTTTTAAAGGATGCAGGGGAATATGATAGAGCAGATAGGTTCTATAAGGATTGGTGTACTGGGAAGATTGAATTGGATGATTTTGATTTGGATTCTATAGATGACTCTGAACCTTTTAGTTTGAAGCAGTTTTTGTTGACTGAACTTTTCAGGACCGGAGGGAGGAACCCGTCTAGAGTTTCAGAAATTGAGAACACGGGTAGGAAACCTCGAATGACTGCCACTTACAATACTCTGATTGATTTGTATGGAAAGGCTGGTCGTTTGAAGGATGCTGCTGATGTGTTCAATGAGATGTTGAAATCCGGTGTGGCTTTGGATGCTGTAACATTCAACACTATGATCTTCATTTGTGGAAGTCATGGCTACTTGGAAGAGGCGGAAGCGTTGTTGAACAAGATGGAGGAAAGAGGAATATCTCCTGACACTAAAACGTACAACATCTTCCTATCTCTTTATGCTAATGCAGGTAAGATTGATAGGTCTCTTGAGTGGTACAGAAAGATAAGGAGGACAGGACTTTTCCCTGATGCTGTGACTTGTAGGGCTATTATTCAAATACTAAGCAAGCAAAATATGCTCCAGGAGGTTGAAAATGTGATTAGGGAAATAGAAAGTTTAGGTATGTATATAGATGAACATGCTCTTCCTGTTATTATGAGAATGTACGTCAATGCAGGACTGATTGATCGTGCAAAGGCAATTTTTGAGAAGTGTCAACTGAATGGTGGGTTCTCGTCTGCAGCTTATGCTGCCATCATTGATGTGTATGCAGATAAGGGACTTTGGGCTGAAGCTGAGGATGTGTTCTTTGGTAGAAGAGATAAGTTTATTCAGAAGAGAGCAATTGCAGAATATAATGTCATGATCAAAGCATATGGAATTGCAAAGCTATATGATAAAGCTTTCTCGCTCTTCAAGGGAATGAAAAGTCAAGGAACATGGCCAGATGGGTGCACTTATAACTCTTTAATCCAAATGTTCTCTGGGTGTGATTTAATTGACCAAGCCAAAGCTCTCTTAGCCGAAATGCAAGGATTGAGATTTAAACCTTCATGTTCTACCTTCTCTGCACTAATTGCTAGTTATGTGCGCATGAGTAGGCTTTCTGATACTGTTGATGTCTATGATGAAATGTCAAAAGCAGGTGTAAAAGCAAATGAGGTTGTTTATGGTACTTTAATTGATGGGTTTGCTGAAGCTGGTAAATTTGAAGAAGCTATGCATTATTTCCATGTCATGAACGACTCTGGGATTCAAGCTAATCAAATAATCTTGACTTCACTGATTAAGGCTTATAGTAAGCTTGGATCAGTAGAGGGAGCGAGAAAACTCTACGAGCAGATGAAAAAATTGCATGGAGGTCCTGATGTCATTGCATCCAATAGTATGCTCAATCTGTATGCAGACTTTGGGATGGTCTCTGAAGCAAAACTTATATTTAATCATTTGAGGGATAAAGGCCAGGCTGATGGTGTTACTTTTGCAACCTTGATTTATGCATACAAGAATATGGGTATGCTCGACGAAGCAATTGAAATAGCAGAGGAGATGAAACAGTCTGGACTTTTAAGAGATTGTGTGACATTTAATAAGGTAATGGCATGTTATGCCTCAAACGGGCAGCTTGTTGAATGTGGCGAATTGCTGAATGAAATGATTAACCAGAAAATTCTGCCAGATGGGGGCACATTTAAGGTTTTATTCACAATATTGAAAAAGGGAGGTTTTTCGGCAGAGGCAGTTAGACAGCTTGAGTTGTCTTACCGAGAAGGTAAACCTTATGCCAGACAGGCGGTGATAAGCTCCGTTTACTCTGCAGTAGGCTTGCACACACTTGCAATTGAATCCTGCAGCACTATCACACAACCTGGATTGGGACTCCATCCCTTTGCATACAATGTTGCAATATATGTGTATGGAGCTTCAGCCCAAATTGATGAGGCATTAAAAATATTTATGCGAATGCAAGATGAAGGACTTGAGCCAGATATTGTCACATTTATTAATCTTGTAGGTTGCTATGGGAAAGCTGGCATGGTTGAAGGTATAAAGAGGATATATGGCCAGTTAAAGTATGGACTCATTGAGCCCAATGAGTCATTATACAACGCAATCATAGATGCCTATCATGATGCAGGCAGATATGACCTCGCTGATTTGGTTAATCAGGAAATGAAATTTGATTTAGATGTGAAGCAGCTCACAGACTCTGAATCTGAAGGTGTTGTGTACGAAGCTTCTGAAGGTGGTGAAGGTGAAGATTCGGAATGTTGATAAATCCATCAAGGCTAAGCGTGACCTTGTTGGCAGTAGCATTCTTGACATATCTTATGTATTTCGAGTGACTAGCTTCTATTTTGTGCCCTTTACTTTTGCACTACTTTACTGGAAGTAAGAGTGACCCTCTATAGGCCTTATAAGTTATATAATTCGAGTTGAGGTTTTTTGGATGAGTCAGAAGAAATGGAAAAATGAGCATGACCATGTTTCCTCCAGCTGATCCTGAATTTGTCTACAGCTTGGCAACTCTTTAGGTAACATTCCCTTCAGCTTCAGCTAGAAACAATGAATAAG
Source organism: Withania somnifera (assembly GCA_039654485.1). Taxonomy (NCBI): domain Eukaryota; kingdom Viridiplantae; phylum Streptophyta; class Magnoliopsida; order Solanales; family Solanaceae; genus Withania; species Withania somnifera. Next base: position 15,802,327 of record JBDJHY010000102.1, on the reverse strand, counting down.
AATGAATTTTTGAGCATCTTTTGAACCGAAAACTGTAGATTGTGAACTTACGAGAACGTGAAATTCTTTTTTGTTTCCTTTTCATGATGGGTGGTGGCGAAACTTAAATTCGAAGACCTCTATAGCTTAAGCTGTTAGGGAGTCATATGGGTTTTTTTGGGAGGATGGTAACATTTTTGTGATAGATCAAAGGGCCTATCAAGGCCAAAATTACAAGGCTATATTCTAAAAATAAGCTACACAAAAAGACCAACTAAAACTATAGAGACTCTAGGAACTGTATGAGAATCTCTTTGTCAGTTATATACTCTTGTTTACACCAAAAATGCAAACGCAGAATATAATTATGCTTTATCTTTTGGATAGGGTTGCGTTTGTTCTCAAAACATTTTGAGTTCCTTTCTTTCCCGATAGTCCACCATATGCAGCCTGCGATCATACTCCAAATATTCTTTTGAACTTTTGTTCCTCCCTTCCGAACTAGCTAGCATATCTAGTGTATTCATTGGCATAGTCCAAGTCAAACCAGTCTTAGCTAGAAATATATCCCACAGTTTAGAAATCACCTTACAGTGCAAAAAAAAAAAAATAAAAAAAATTGACTATTTGTTTTTGTACTTATTCCACATAAATGGCAAACAGAGCAAAGGTGTATTCCCCTTTTATGCAATCTGTCAAATAGAGCAAAGGTGTTATCCCCTTTTCTGCAATCTGTCTTGTGTCAAACAGGCCCTCTTAACTACTAACCCACAAAAGATGCTACTTTGTACTGTATCTTGGTCTTCCATAATTGCTTCCAGGGCCATTGCACATTGAAGTTGTTGATCTGATTCCTCATATGATCTGCTGTCTTGACTGAAAAGGTTCCTGAATTTTCTCTCAACCACCATAGTCTATCTTGTTCTAGTGAGACTCCTTTGAAGAGATTGAGAGTGTTGAGAAATTCTACGAATATGTCCATCTCCCAATCATTTAGAAGCCTTCTGAAACTGAGATCCCTGCCTTGGTTAGTCTAAACTTCACTGGTTTTAGCTCTTTGTTGTTGATTCAGAAAGAAAACATCTGGGAATTGAAGCCCGAGTGGGTGGAATTGAAGCCCGAGTGGACCAGTTCCTGACCAGTTGTCCTTCCAAAAGGAAACTTTGTGCCATTCCCAACTTTGAGGCTAGTGTTGAATGTTGATACTTAAATCTGCCATAGATTTTGATAGTCCTCCAAACACTAACCCCATTACCAGTGTTGACTGCATTGGTCGTCCAAGCATCTTCTTCATATTTCTCTTTAATCACTTTCTTCCAGAGTGATTAATGTCATTTGTATATTTTTCCTAAGCATAACCACTTCATTAGCAAACTTCGATTATGTTTCCTTATATTCTTTATACCAAGCCTTCCTAGTTGTTTGCTTTTTTTTTTTTTTAATGAAGCCCTCCTTGTTGTTTTCTTAGTGTCTTTATTCTCCATTTAACAAGGTGTACTCCTCCTTTTTCCTTGTTCCCTTGCCACATAATATTGCTCCTTAACATATCCATTCTCTTTACAATTTGAGGGGGAGTTGGGAAAAGGGACATCATGTTGGTAGGTAGAGCATCAAGGACGCTATTAATGAGAACTAGCCTGCCATGTAAAGAGTGCATTGGCTCTTCCATCTGGTGAGCTTCTTCTCACATTTTTCCAAAACCCGAGTCCAAATGTCTATGGACATGATGTTTGCTCCAGGAGTCATCCCAAGGTAAGTTGTAGGTAAGGATCACACTTCTCCTGGCATATCCACACATTGCTGAAAATGTTGTGGATCGTTGACAGAAACCTTGAATCTTCCTCCAATTAACATGTAAAACTGAAACCCCTTCAAAGATAGTAGGAATAATTCTCAGAACCTCCATTTAATCCACATCTGCATGACATAGGATAATTGTATCGTCAACATACAGTAGTTGTGTAATTTCCAAGCATCCACATTGCCTGTTGTTGACTCGGAATCCTCTGAGCTGTGATCAGCATGTTTTTAGACCCTCCATGGTTAGCAGAAAGAGGAAGATCTCCTTGCCTCAACCCTCTTTGTGAAGGGAAAAACCTTTCAGTGATCCGTTGATCAAAACTGAAAATTTGATAGTAGTGATGCAGAATTTAATCCAGTTTATTCATTTTAGCCAAAACCCGTCTTCTTCAGCAAATTCAAAAGAAAACCCCAATTCACATGCTTTTTCTATGTCTAGCTTGCATCGACCGAGCCTTTTCTTTGATTTTGGAGTCTAAACATCCATTTGCAATTAGTGTTGCATCCATGGTTTGTCTACCTTTTAGGCAGGCCATTTGATGCCAGTCCAGTTTGTGCATTAATGACTTGAGCCTTTCTGTCAGTAACTTAGATATAATCTTATATACACTGTCTATTAAACTGATAGGCTTGTAATCCCTTAACTCCTTTGCATCATTTTTCTTTGGATCAAATCTATATAGGTAGCATTCAAGCTATTCTCAAAGAACTCTTGGCTTTGAACATTTTGAATAGCCAACATTATGTCTACTTTGATTGCCTCCCAACAATGGATGTAGAATCCCATGTTGAAACCATATGTCTTCAACGAAGAAAGGGACAAAAGACGAGTCCTGTTTAGATTTCCTTGTTTGCTTTCTCCATTATTGCTGTATCCAGTGTTAGTAAATCATAGTTCTTTATTCCTTACTTTCAGTTTAGTTATGCGGATTGAAAGGAAAAAAATATTAAATTTATTTTTTTGATCTACAGAGCAGGTGTTGAAAAATATCCCGGGAAATAGAATATGCTGGGATGGCATGATTTTAAGGTGAAGTACAATGTTATTATCTAGATTTCCATCATCGTTAGTGTTAGTGGAGTACAAAATATTTCTCTGTTTTACTCACCATCTTCCTGTTTTTTTTCCCCTTTTTAAAATAGTGGCGTCCTTATAACTGGAAAACTTACAAAGAAGCTTATGAAGAAATTTTGCAAACTGGTTCTGCATTACGAGCTCATGCTATTGAATGTGTAAGCAATAGGCTCACTTTGCATTTGTATCAGTTTTAGCTTCGTAAGAATGTCATGTATATCAAGTACAATAATTTGAATGTGTAACAGGGTTCTCGAATTGGAATTTATGGAGCCAATTCTACTCAGTGGATAGTTGCGATGGAGGTTAGTCTATGTTTTTGACCGTGTGTAATCATAATGTGTCTAGTTTTGTCAAAAGGTTTTCAGTTTGCATCATGTGTTTATGAATTGAACGATATTCAAGCTTGGGAAGTGATTGAATTTGCCAGATAAGTTATGTGCCGCGGACTGGATTCAGACACAACCATCGTCCGAACCGTCTGCTACCAGGTTGGAGCCCCAATTCACAGTTTAAGCACACTAAGCCAGAGCCCAACCAGGGTGAGATATAGGAGAGTAGGGGCGGGGAAGGGCAGAGTTACAAATTTTTGGATATACATCTCGATCGAAAAAGAATCAAGAGAAAAAAAGAATCGGAATTGATCGATAGGTTTCTCGAAACAAACGAAAAGGAAGCGGAAGATGAAACATAAATCATGGATCAACTAAGCCCTCTTTATAATTAAGGCAATTGTATTTGTTTTTAGACTTTCGGTGCCCACAGTTTCACATGTGTCCCTCGTATGATACGCTTGGTAAATAATGGTTCCATAGTCTCCCACTTATGTTGTTTAAATGACAGCAGGAATGCTTGTCTTGTTTTCGGAATTTTAAGGTCATTAAATTCACTAAATAAAAACAACTAAATTGTGAGATCAATATCGAATTCTGTGATGTCCTGCAAGGCACTAATTGAGAAGTAGCCTGAGCTACTGTTTGCAGATCAGTTCATGTGCTAAAGTTTGGCATTTGTCACCTGAGAATTTTGTTTCTCTCTAACTTCCATTCCTAAGCTACTGTTTGCAGATCAGTTCATGCTAAAGCTCGGCATTTGTCACCTGAGAATTTTGTTTCTCTTTAACTTCCATTCCTTTCTGCTGATATAGGACTCCGACGCTGTGGATTCTCGTTTTTGTTCAAGATAAAAAAGTG
>JBDJHY010000102.1:15750245-15765759 GCA_039654485.1 Withania somnifera | reverse complement strand
ATTCATTCTAGAAGGATCGATTCCGCACTCCAAAGAAAAAGTTGTTACCTAGATGTGATTTTCCTTTTAAATTGCTTGAGTGGTTAAATAATAATGCACACAAGATTGACCTCCTATCATGGTGTCTATTTTACAAAACCTTACGTATTTGCGACCTTTCACCCTTTTGTATCCTTGTAGATGATAATGGTTTAATTTAAAGAAAATTTCCATTCAAGAAGGAGAGGCTGATGCATCACAAGTTGCATCAATATCATTCACTCGTACCCAAGATAAAGAACTCCAACAACTCCAAGAAATGATCATGAAGATGTAGGTGCTTTACCATTCTTTGGTAGCCCATAAAGTGTTATCTATTTGGAAGATGGATTAGGAGGAAGAAGTGAAGAACACATGAATACTGCTCTTTTTAGCGATAGGGTTCATAAAACAGCACGATGCTAAGTTGGTAAGTGGCTAACAGCACATCGTCAAATGGCAGGCTTCATCTGGATCAAGACCAATTAGCTAATGCAATTCATGGAGAAATAGGACTAAGGCGGTGCATCGCTGTTCCAAAGGGTGCACCAACTTATGTCTCCAAAATGACCAGAAATGACCTTGATATCTTTTGAAGCTTCATTTTGTACCAAGACTATAACTAGCTTTTGCCTTTATTTTTCTAGACTTGGCCTATGAATGTATTGAATTTACTCTTGAGAGAAAAAGAGTGTTGTGTCAAAGCTTTGATTGATCATTATTGTAGAAATACGGGTTGTTTGGTGTATTGAATTCCCTTGAAATCTTCGTAAGAGGCAGGTGCTATTAGGATTTGTACATTAAAGGTCTTGGGTTTAGAGGTTTCGGGATTTAATATACCCCTTAGTCTCTAATTTATCATTGGTTATCATACATCTATCTTTACTTTCCTTGTATTGTGTTGTTTATTTGATTTCACAAGTACGCATCATCATTGCCTTCGTAATCTGTGTCTCTCCTTGGTATGTTGCTTGAGGGTGTAGTTGTTGTTTTGGCCTCTGCAATCTGTGTCTCTTCATTAATATTGAAACCTAAGTTTGGATATTTCCTAATTCTAAGGTTTGGGATATGATTTTTTTTCATATCGATTATAAGTTTAGCTTCCCTTGGTATGTCCTGCACTGATGAGAATTCCTTACAATTTGTAATTTCTTTATTCATGTTGAAAATTGGTCCTCTGGTATTTCTCAGTATGGAGGATTGTTATCTTTTCTATATTGAAATTATACTTTTATTTAATTATATGCATTAATTTAGTATAGTTGTGTAATTCCTTTTTATTGTTTTCTATTTGAAAACAAATCTTTAAGAGTATCTAAACAAGAAAAAGAAATACAGTTAAACCTCTATAAATTAATATTGTTGGGACCATAAAGAGTTAATAATTTAGAGAGTTAATAATTAATCGATAAATTAATAAATATTAATTTAAATATTTTAATTTACTAGTTATAAATAAAATTATGTTCATCACACTTATATACACATTCAACGTACAAATGTATAAATTTAATACTTGTTCATTGATTATATAAATATAACTATAATATACATGCATATTCATATTATTTTTAGTGTTCAAACTATTAACTAATTAAATGAAATTTAACACAAGTCACTTATATTTATCTTCATCGCACTATGACTATATAAAATATTCACGGTACAAAAATAAAGTGAACTATTATATGTATAAACAACATAAGATAATCTTAAAAAGTATCCAACAATGGCTTCTCACCTAAAAGGTGTCCAAAAGTCAACAATGACGGATCAAATACGTAAAGCATTATGTGAGTATAAGAGAGATCACCCCACATGCACCCAAAAAGATTTACAACAGTGGCTTGATGAAATTACCAGTTGAGAGTTAGTCAAGGTACAATATCAATACTCTAAAGCGGTCATCCCAGTACCTTTCGGCCAACTTAGAAAAAAGAGGGGATGGCAAGCGACACAACCCAGCAAAATTTCCAGAGGTCAAAGGTTGTTTATGAGTGGTTTCTCAAATACCAAGATCGAGTAAATATAACTGGAGAGCTAATTTTGGAGGCGGCAAAGGAAGGCGATAAAACTCTTATATCCTCAACAACCTCTCGAGTACAACCTTTCTCAAGGTTGGCTTGAAAAGTTCAAGCTAAGGCATGAAATCAAGTCATTTCGTCGATTTGGAGAGAGTGATTCGGTTGACACACAAGACATGGAGAAGAAATTAGAGTCTATAAGGGAAAAAAGTGGACCAGCTCCCGGTGAAAGATGTTTTTAATATGGACAAAACTGGTTTGTAATCCTTCTTTGGCAACAAAGCAACTTGAAGGAAGAAATTGAATAGCATGAATTGTCAATATTGTGTCAACAGAAAAGCATGGATGACTAGCATTCTTTTTGTCTAATATGTTCATTGACTTGATAAAAAATGCATGGTAGAAGAATTTAGCTGGTGGTAGATAACTATCCTGCCCATCCAAGAAATATTAAAGATCTACGAAATGTTGAGTTTTTTTTTTTTTTTTGCCATCACACATGGCATCAAAAATCCAACCGTGCGACGTGAGATAATAAAAAATTTCAAGCTATACTACCGCAAGGAATTTTACCATAAGATATTAGAAAGCTATGAGTTGGGACATTCTGATCCAGAAAAGATTAATGTTTTAGATGCCATCAATATTGCAATATCATCTTGGATGATAGATGTTTCACAAGAGACGGTGGCAAGTTGTTTTTGACATTGCAAAATTTGTTCGGGGAATGAAGCAGCCTCAATTAACTGAAATGAAATAACTTGTGAAGAAGACATTTCTGAGCTTGGGAAAATTATTCATGATCTCGATTACCGCAATGAAATGGATGTCAATCACCTATTGGATTACCCAACTGAAAATGATGAATGTTTAGAAGCCCAAAACTTAGAAGAAATTGTGGCAAGTGTCAATGGAAATCCAATTGAGGATGATGCAAAAGATGATTCAATAAGTTTGGAACCAATCACCCGAAAGGAAGCAATCAAAGCGACAACAACTCTTCAAAATTTCTTATTGCAGTTCGAGAAGACAACACCGGAACTTTTGAGTGCAATGGGAAAAATTAGAGATGAAATCCAATTAGATTTAAATTTCATGAAAAAACAAACAACAATAGATTCATATTTTACTAAATTATTGTCTTAGTTATGTATATAAATTTTAGTTATGTATGTAATTTTAGAGGATTATTACTTTATAATATTGATGGACTATATATATACATAAGGGTTTTTATAAAAAATATTATCTTATTATTTTATCGATATTAATAATTTTTATAACTGGCCCAAATTAGGATCGGAGTAAAATATTATTTTAAAAAAATTGTTAATTTATCGAGTATTAATTTATAAAAATTTAACTGTACCTATTCGGTCCGACTTCATCACTCATTTAAAACAACATTACATTATATCCAATATATATTTAGGACAACTATTTGTTCCTATACACATTGATATATTCCGATCATCTGACTATTCTTAAAAAAAAGGGCGATGTGAGGCTAAACAACCGAATTATGTGTGATAACTTTCCATCAATGGAAGCCTCGATAGACTAGACTGTATGTGATGTACGAGAAAATCAATGTCAAGATCACTTTATGCAATTAAATGAAAGCTTGCTTATATTAAATAGAGAATAACGATTACTAGAAAGCTAACTGGGTCTCGACAGGAAGCGATATCGCCCAGGACAGCTTGTTGCATTAAAATTTTTGCTATGTATAAAATTTAAAGTACGATCTGATCACAAACTAATCCAAAAGACATCGATGTAGAAAATTGAAGTGAATAGCATGGTGGAAACTTAGGCCACCGCCTGCCAGTGGACGCTGTCCACTAATTTAAACCCATTGGCTACTCTCTTCCTCCAACATAGAGAATTTTCATTAATGGCAACGGAATTATTATAGTCTAATTTCCTATGAAGATGAAGATTAAATAACTTATATCGTATACCGCAATTAGGAGTGTTTATGAAAAATTAAATCAAATCGAATAAAAAGACTACACTTTTTGGTTTGCTTTGGTTCTTAGAGTTAATTTAGCTGATAAATTTGATTTTGTTTTAATATAAAGCTAAAAATTAACTAACCAAACCATTATATTTTGTGAGTGAATTTTTATAAAAAAAAAATAATAGTAGATACTAAAATTTTGTATGTTGGCTAGTTATTTAATTCTTTGTCTTTACTTTCTAGCTAGTAAGGAACTGACTTGTAGAATTTTATTTTAATAATTTCAATATTCTATTTGGGGTTCAAAACAACTTTTGTTTGTATTTAATCAGTCTATCATTGTTCAACTCGTCTTTGAGTTACTGGCCTTATTTTAAAATCAAAATATGTCTTCGACTTGCTGTATTTTAATCGGTAGGGGAAGCAGTACGTGCACTGCTTCTCTCCTCCCATAAAGAATAGGACAAAACAGCAACCATTTTAAAGGATATAATTGAAAAGCTAAAACACATGATCACGTGATACCATCAAATTAGTGGTACAATAAAATAAAACTTTTAATGATTTTTTAACCATGAAATTACGCTACCATATATTTTAAATAACCATCAAAACAAACATATTTTACATCCTTCAAACGCTCTCTTTCTCTGTTGTAGCTTTTATAAATGACATGTATATTTGCATCTTATTCACTAAAGTTCCACTTCCTTTGCCAAAAAGTACTACAAACTTTTAAGCTTTTGCTTTTTCAGTGACTAGGTCGAGACTTTGTGCTTTCATGGAAAAGAGGTTTACAACAAACAAGATTGGGTGCTCATTGTAACGCATTAACAGAAAAGGAACTTAGAGTAGTGGGGAACATCTTTTTTGAAATACTTTAGTGACTATTAGCACAGATAAAAGGAGTTTTATTGTAGTAGAAAGCCTAGAATTAACTTCTAAATTTATTGTCATGTGATTAAAAGCTCATAGTTAAAGCTGTGAAAACGGTTTCTTACAAAAATAAAAAGTAAAACTACACAATAAAACCATAAGAGGTTCAGTCCTTCTCCAAACTCCACCCAGAGGTATATTCTTTGTCAAATATGTTGTACAGATCACAGATGTAACATGTTACATTTATTGGTGGACCCAAAATTTAAACTTTATGAATTAAACCTATGCTACTTTGAAATTATGAGTTCACAGATTTACAATATTATTGCAATTCTAATGAATTTCCTCTTAGAATTATATTCCACGTCCCAAAAAAATAAAAAAGGAAACAGTCCAGCATTTGGGCATGCATCAATATATTATCAATAGAAGCCTTTGATTGTTAATGTAAAATGGTGAGTTTGGGTTTAATGGGTCTTAGATATGTCAGCGAAAACATGAGGAGCAGGGCAGGGGTTCAGAAAAATTAATGATGGGGAAAACATACCCCATATTTTAAATTGGAAACAAATAATAGAATAATTCAGGCTTTTGCATTCCTTGTGAAGTCACTGCACGTCTGGCAACCGCAGTCTGAAAATCGGCATATTTTGCAGCCAAAACAAACACAGGTGGTGCAACCTTTACATGTCGGAGAACGAGAACATCCTCTGTACACCCTACGGCTTGCTCGTTCTTCTTCATCATCACATGAAACTCTGATACATGGCATCCAGCAAACGAATAAGTCCATAAATTAAAATCATGAAAAACAAGACATTTCTGAGGACTAAGATATCATGGTCAGTTTTAGAAGACATCATCACTTTCCATTTGACAGGCTCCAACTGAAACAAATTATCACATTTTGATAACACTTGAAATTGTTAGTTCAACAACTGCAAAAGGGTAGATAGTCATACAATATATTAAGTACAAAAAGAAAGCTTTTAACCACCTAACAAGATGGACATGCATCATCAAACTCCTTAAAAGCACTGGCCATTCTACCAACTAGAATGGTGGGACATGCATGAACAAGCTGTCTTACATCACATGGCACAACTACATTTAAGATCCAATAGAGTGAAAGGGAGCTCACTAACGAACCAAGAAAGTAGATGGCATGTGCAGGGGAGTGGGAGCAATTACAAGGGCACCAAGAACAGATTTACTAATGACAAATATTCCAACTTAATTCTAGGATGACATTTTAAATTTCATTTCACAATAAACAGGTATTTCTCTTAAAAACAAGTGGTTGATTTCAAAAAACTAACAAGCAAAAACCACCCACCCTCAACTGGAGAAGCAAGTCCTGTCCATAAGCATAGATCTCATGGTATTGGAAAACAGAATTATTTGAGAGACGCTACTTCTACAAATGAAATTGAGAGCTACTTTAATGCAGTAATATCTGAAATTAAGCTCTACTTCCAGTCAACATTTAGTAGTTAACATATCATACATCATCAAAACCACAATACCATTTAACTTGGATGTGGGAGAAAGGGATACGAGTTCTCTTCCCACCCAGAATAAACACTTCATTTTTCCCCTTTTCTGCTTGTGCTTGTGTGTGTGTGTGTGTGTGTGTGTGTAAGATATTACTTGAATATCTGCTAACAAACTAATATGAAACCACATATCCAAAAATAAACATCAAGTGTACATTTTAGTGGAAGAACTGCTCTTTCCATCTCTAGAACATACACAGAGAAAACAAAAATAGAGCATTGTATACGTAAACAAACTAATCAAAGAGCTTTCCTCTCAAATTCTGAACTGTACTTTAAAAAAACAGGTTCTTTCACCTTACCTTCAAGGCACTTGTATGCTATTGGTCATACATGAATGCTTAGTATTAGTTCAGAAACATATTACGTTGTATGCTAATACAGAATGGTATATTGGAGACAGAAATCTCTCAACTTCCAAAAATAAAAGCAGAAGAGCTGCACTCCAAATATTTTTACTTGAAATTTAGTGCTTTTTCTGAAAGGGATATCTTGTCCATTATAGAATGAAGATATTAACAGAAATGATGTTAATTCTTTATAATGCTCTTCATGTTCTCCTACCAAGAACAGTCAGATCATAAAGTACAGCTAATAACTGTTCAATAGGGTGAAGATCGTGTATCTTTTTGAATCCTTCTCCCCAACATGTAACTAGCACATCATACAAAAGTTGCCTGCCTTTAACTTCTGTTTGATGTAAAAGGATATCAAATGCTCACTTGACCTTTGATCTTTCATGGCTTTCCTCCTTTTTCTGGGATTTCACCATTATAATATGAGGGTTTTATTTTATTTTACTTGGGGGAGGGATGGAGTGGAGGAGGAGCAGAACGAAAATGGATATGATACGCTGATAAAAGACATATACTGCCTGGTCTTTCATGAGGTTGGACTAAAAAGTATTGAGTGTTGAAGTGGGAAAGCAAATCATAAACAGATTTTACAAAGGTAAGAGCATTCATGATTTAACTAAAAACTTCCAAGACAATCGGATAAGATGAACAAGATGCAACTACTTTTCCATTCCACAACTTCTGCAACCGTTAACAGTGCCCATTCTATGCACAGGATATAAGTTTTGTAACTACAATCAATTAAAGAAGTTTTCCTTTAGGGAAAAATGAACTGCAGAATGTATGTATGAAAGGATGGTGAATCCAGAAAATGAAGAACAGAATAACAAACTTGAATAATAGGAACATACTTGTCATACGGAATACAAGAGCAATTCCAATGCACATTTGCCAAAGCATCATGGTAAATTTTGCACTCTTCCTTTGAACGGAGACGGAACCTGCGTTCTTTCTTACACTCTGTGCATCTTAGAAACTCATCACGATGACAAGATCTTCCATTTTGAGATCTATTTGATCCATTAGCATACTTTGAAGACTTATTATAATATTTCAGCAGTGGAGTCTTTACCACAGGAACTTTCTCACCACCAACAATGATCCATACATTATTCTTCCATTTCCTAGCAGTTTCTCTCCCAGAATGCTTCTCAAATGCAGCTGGGGTAAGCTTGTCTGTTCACAAAAAAAAAAATTAGCTCTTAATAGAAGCACAGTACACAATAAGACTAAGAAATAATTTTATGCATAAAATTCTACATTACACGGTCAATTAACTCTCCGCCCTTTTTTATTCACTTACTTGTCCAGCACATACAAGAAGTATAACAACTAAGAAGCTGACTATGTAGATTCCAGACAGAGAAAAAGACTCTTGTTAAGTAGCAGCACAAGTACAACTGAAGGACTTGATGTACTTAATCAGATAATTCCTCCGGTAGAATGTTGTTTATCAAGTACATAACCGATTCTTTGTGGATTATGATAATACTAAAGAAAAGAGGAAACCAAGAAAGACACAGTGAAAGATAAAAAAGAGAGATATCCTCTGACAGCAAATGCTGTCGAGAGAATCTGCTGAATGATAGTATAAGATTTCTTTTGACATCACAGCTAAATAATCAACCAAAACAGTGCAGTTGACGTCCCTGCACAAGACCCACACGATAAAGATTAATAAATTAAGATCAAGTTGATAGTTTTCAGAAAGTTGGCATGGTCACAACTAGGACAAAGTTTTTAGAAATGGTAGAACCAATGAGTTGTTTATACCATAAAAAAAAATGTCATCAACCAGAAAGAACACGCTCTGAGGACACAAGAAAACAGATCTCTGCATCAAATAAAGGTCAGACCTTTAACAGCTAAACCATACAAAGAACCATTATCACATATTGAACACGCAATGTATCCTTATAGCTTTCTTGACATGCTTATCTTCATAAACAACAACAACATAGCCAGTGTAATCGCATAAGTAGAGCTGGATAAGCTAGACTGTACGGCAGACCTTAACCTTACCTTGAAAGGTTGACATGCTTATCAACAACAACATATCCAGTGCAATCGCTCGCACAAGCTTAGGGAGTATGGATACGATAGAGTGTATGCAAACCTTCAACGTTACATACCTTGGGACGTTAACATGCTTATCATTCGTACAAAATATGCCAAAGAAACATCAGAACTTGAAGGCACAACACCAAAATACACACCTACCAAAGGGATAAACCTATGCAGATCGAACTCATGGACTCTTGAGGCAAATTAACATACACATAAAATCTTACATTAACATGCATTTAGAGGGAACCCCATTTGGTATAAAGAGAAAAAAAAACTGTGTGTAAGCAACCTTCTTGGCAGCCAGGGGTACAATGACAGGTGATTTCAAGTTCACCAGAAGATAAAACCCTAAGTGTAGCAACAGCATCACCATATCGATGGCTAGTACACCCACACATGACTTCAACGTAGTCATCGCCTTTCTTGACCCCACTTATTTCACGCAACTCTTCTTCCGTGAACAACATCACCACGCCGTTACTACCATTCTCCATTGATGACTCTCCAACTCTCTGTTATCACACACACACAAAAAAAAGAAATAGGCTTTCAAAAGCACACCCACAAAGCGTTACACATCAAAATCGAAACTTTAACCTATACGAAACAAAAAAAAAATTGAATACAGCATATGGGTGTGTCACCCTATCACCCACTTGCCATATATATTTATTTATACGTGTGTGTTTGTGTGCGGAAGCAAGCAAGATATACAGAGATTATTGTGACTACAAAAGTATTTACAGAACGAGAGAAGGACCCAGAAAGAGTAGATGGTAAAAGAATGAGGTGAGCAAGCTAAGCACGCATCTCCAAGGAGTCAGTCCAAGAGATCTGGTGGGAAAAGCGTTGAAAAGGAGGAGCTTTAGGGCTTTTTATAGAGAGATGAGTCCAGTCTCTTTACTAGGTGGGTGGGGGTACACTCCAGATAAAAAAAAATAAAAAAAAAAAAAAAAGAAAAAAAACACCCTTGAGAAAGAGAGAGAGAGTGTGTGGGTGTGATTTTCTAATAAGATGGGGGTTTATGGATTTTTGGTTTAATGAAGATTTGAAATATTACTCTTTTTCTTTAAGTTTTAATTATTATATTTGGGCTTAACTTAGATATTGAAAAGTCATCTAATAGTAAGAATTGTATTAGAAGTAATTTTTAAATAATAATTAAAGCTGAGCGAATGAAGTAATTGAGTTAGCTAAACTTTATCGATAAATATAATGATTGAATTATTTAATGGACATTCAAAAATAGCGATTGTATATTTTTTTGAGGAAAAGGATAATTTTATATGCTAAATATAAAATTTTAAAAATAACCAAAGCACAAGGTGCATTGCACATTAATATATACAGTTTTTGTGTGTAATTTATAGAGACAAGTAGGGAGTTTATTTATACTCCTATGATGGTGTTTTTAGGAGATTGGGGGTTGGGGGAAGCAGGTTGCAAAAATGAAAATCCTTCACATGGGGAAGAGGACGATGTACTTGTCAATATTTAACTAGTACTTACCAGTATAGGCATTTCATGTAGGTTTTTAGTAACTTTTTACTGATGTAACAGTGGACGCAAACTCCTATTTTTAACTCTGCTGTCACACTTGTGTTCTATTCACTGCACGACTCCATCAGTCCAACTGTCTAAAGTTGACGCAATTTATAATTTTTGGTTAAAATTATTACGTGCTAGAAATATATTTATTTTAAACTTAATAATTATAAGCTTTCGTTGGTCCTATGTATTGAAGTTGAAACTTGAAAAATTTAGAACCCTTTTGGTCATAAGAAATTCAAGTAGTTTTTCAGAAAAAAAAACTTAATAAAAAATATTTAATTATATTTTTTAACATAAAATCTTGACAAAAATCTTAAGATTACTAGTGTGACGATGATGGAGAAATGGGGGATGATGCATTATTATAGTGTGAGTTTATGATGCATGCTTATTAGTCTTGTAGTGCTTGTGACTTGAGGGTCTATTTTATGGAACCAGCATTCCTATTACCTTAATACTATAAATCTATTTCCATTTTGGATTTTGGTTTTGATTCTTTTCACAGGAAAACAGATCCCTTCATTGCTTTAATTGCTATATAATGTAAATAACCTTTTTTTTTAGGGTATCAAATCACTTAAAATTAGAGATTTAAAATAATTTGAGAAATAAGAAAAGACACATTTTGGATTGCACCTTTTTGTCTTTGTGATTACATTGCATATAAATTTAAAGATTAACAAAAGTGTCCTATGTGATTAGTCCCATTTGTTAAGTTTGCCAAAACTTTGTACTTTGCATTGTAACTCTATTATGTGAGGAATCAATTCAAATTCCTTGACAACAATGAGGCGTTAAAATTCGTTAAGGAAATACAAGAAAAATGTAAATTCAAAATACTTTTTTTCTTGTTTTTTTAAACACAATTTACTAACAACAGCTTATATATAGAACATAAAATTCCTTAAAAAAAATATCATTGTTCACCAACTAACTTTTAGTATTATATATAGAGGTGTAATGTAGAGTTGTTAACTTTACTCAAACGCAAAGTAGATCCAACTACAACTACATACAATCCTAATTCAAGTAATATTGCTAGAATACATATTTTTACTACAATAATATACTTTACTTAAATTGTTATTTACTTTACGTAAGTAAATAAAGTTTCCCATATAAAAAAATATACAGAGAGCCATTGGATAAAAATGAAAAAGAAGTATAGGAAAAGGTGGTGAATGACCCATGTGACACTGTTGTTTTCCTTTTTCCAACGGAAATGATCGAGGTGAACGATTTTTCATTTATTTTGCATAGGTAAAGTGGTTGGCTGTGTGCCAGCCATCACTCATTCTATATTACCACCAAATATTCCCAATTTTAGGGTATGGTTTGTCATAAAAATAATAATTTTTTGACGTTAGAAATTATATTTGATCATTTTTTTTATTATAATAATTTAGAATTTAAATATATTTTTTTAAAAATATATAATTTTTTTTATAAAAATATATATTATTATTTAAATAAAGTAATTATATGTAAGTAAAAGAAAATAAGAATTAAAAATTATTTCAAACACCGTTTTGAAAATCTCATAGCCAAACACCATTTGAAAATAAAATAAAAAATTACCCCCAAAAAAGGTAAAAAATCTCCATTGCCAAACGCCTATTTAGTTTACTTTCTCTCGTTCAATTGACATATTTCTTATAAAAAATTTAAATAGAGTGTGTTTTATCAAATTAATATTATTTTTAAAATTTTAAAGTTAATTATTATTAATTTATATAGCTATTTAATATTAAAAGTAGAAAGAGAAAAATATAATAATTTTTTTTATTTCATAAATTGAAACCACTTTGTAAATTGACTATTGTTTAACTTGGTGCAAAATTATAAGAAAAAATGTTTTTTATAAAATTTATAGTCTAAAATACTTACTAATGACTATCAATATAATTATAAATTATTTTATTAGAAAATTAATATTAAATTATTTTTTATTACAATAACACAATATTCTTTTGAGGCTTCTAAAAAAATGAAGTGTGATTTTTTAAATAAATTGAGAGGAGAAAATACTCAAATAGTAGTTATAAAAAGTAGTGCCAAGTAGGTGGAGTGTATATATCTGTCCCTTAAAGGGCTTTTGCGTATATGGTACTATAAACTTCTCTCATTTTTTATTTTTTTTGTGTTCTCTCTTCACTTTTTTCTTATTAAAGAAACCATATTTTCACGTCCCTATTTATACACAATGGCAAATGATAAGAAAAATGCACCTTACACTAAGTAAACTCCTTCTGAGTGTATAATATTTTGAGATAATTATTTTTTATTCATTATTTAATTTGATATATTTAAGATAAAATGGTTTTTAATTATGCTTATTAGTGTACTAATAATTTTGATATCGTGAATATCATGAGTTGAATATTATGTATTAATTATACATTTCATAATATGAAATAATACATACTTTAAAATACCGTCAAATAATTTCTTTTATTAACTTATCCTAATGAAAACCTTAAAAAATACTATAGGTTGTTAGTACTTCCTTCCTTTAAAAAAGAAAGAATAATCTACTTTCCTTTTTAGTCTATTTAAAAAAAATAATTTTTTAATTTTTAGCAATTTTTTAATTCCAACATTCCACATGACATATTTAAGACTATAAGATTAAGGGCATTTTGGTACATTTGACATATTTTTAATTTAAGACTATAAGATTCAAAAATCTTTTTTATTTTTTTAAACTCCGTATCAAATCATAATAGGTCAAACTTTTTTAAACGGAGGGATAATTTTTTACTTTTTTAGTATGTGTAATCCTCTCAATTAAAATAAGAGTACAGTTGGAAGAACGTCATTAATGTCTTTTTACTTATATTTAGCACCGCTTATTTTGAAAAAAAAAATTAAAAAAATCACTTATTTTAAAATGGAGAGAATATTAAAATTGGGGATCGTTTGGTATACCAAATAAAATAAAAAAAATATCTCATAGAACTATTTTATCCCACACTTATACGAATAATAATCCTATTATTTTAATATAAATAATAAAATAAAATACTCTAAACATTAATTAAAAACCTCACATCAAACATAAAGCAAAATTAAATACAAATCTTAATATTTAATTATCTTTTTTATCTCACGTATCAAATTGGATCACTTGCAGAGATAGTACTAGTATTTAATTTGATAGCTATGAAAACCACCTTAGTGAATCTAGTTGTCATGTTAGTAAGACTTAGAGCCTCAAAAGACAAAAAGGGCACCTCCCCCCCCCCCCTCCCTCCTGGGGATGAGGACTCCTTTTACTAGAGATGCTTAATTGTTCACCAATTTAATGTGCTCTATCTAGCTATAGCTAAAAGGCACAACTTTAAATTTAGATGTTGGAAAACCAAGTCTGCATTACTATTATTAATGCAAACACAGTTATATAATTCAAGCTTATAATTTGCATGATACAAGTCATTACCCATTGTATTACTATATAGTATTGTTCCTCAATATATATATATATATATATAAAAGAATGTATATTTGTATTTATAAATAAGAATCAATAAGAATGTAAATTTAACAAAAACTATAATTTTGTTCAAACATAAATTAATAAAGTATTAACAACATGTATACATCAGCAAACTTAAACAAGAATGTTAAACATGAGAAATACAATAATAATTTCAGGTAAAAATTGTAAAACAAGAAGTATGATCAAGTTCACTGAATTCACAGTGTGTCCTTAAGGAAATTATTTCCCTAAGGTATCCGAGGTTAAAAAATAAATCTTCCATTGATAAAATGATCAGCTAAATAGCGTGTAATAACCCTCAAGGTCATTTATGATAAATACACGACGTTTTGCATTTTAGAGAGTTTCGGTAGTTGCCTCAAGTCATTTATGAATTGCTGAGACCGGTAGTCCGGATCCCTGGCAACTCGGTTGAGAAATATCTCAAATTGCCTATTTTAGAGCCTAAAACTAAGTACTCGTTGACCAAAGTCAACTTTCCTTTAAGACGAGCTCGGAATTAAATTTCAACAGTTCTGTTAGCCCTAGAATGCCAAACAAAGTCAAGATTGGCCTTAAGTTTGTGTTCCGGAGTTTTCGTTTGCAATTTATGTCAATTTGTGGATTTTGATTAAGTTAAAGGCCTAAAGTGGAGTTTGAGTGATATTTTGGTGTTCAAAGTGTCGGATCGTAATTTTGATGCTTCTATAAACTCCAGAATGGTAATTTTAGGCTAGTGGAGGCATTGCTTCGTTTACTGGACTTGTCGTTGCACTTTCGAGGTGTTGGTGGAAAATTCTTGAAAGTTTAGCTTAAGTGATGACTTGGTGAACATTTATCCGAAACGACCTTCGATGTAAATTTCATCGATTCCGTTGAGTTCGGAATGTATTTTTCACTCAAAATACATATTTGGTTTGTCAAACTTGGACTCCGTTTCAATACCGAGGTCCCAATTGGGAATTCTGAAAATTCCAGCAGAAACCTGCAACTGGTGCAGGTGAGGTCCTTTATCGAGATCGCGGTGGGTCCTCTGCGATCGCGATGATCAAATTTTCCTTCTGCATGATCCCTATAAATGCCCAGGTTCACCCTTCTGCGCGATCGTAATCCTACCACGCGATTGCGATGGTTACCCGACTTCCTCAGCACAATCGCGGTCAACAGTGACACGATCGCGATGAGTAAAATACATGGCAGCATATAAATCCCTGAATGACCCCCTGCATTATATTTCAACAGAAACCTCGCGATTTCTTCAGTTCTAAGGCAAAAAATCACTCCCAAACATCATTCTAAGGTTAGGAAAAAATCCTCTCATCATTGTTCATCAATTCCTTCACGTTTTGGGTAAGTCTCTTTCGTTTTTCATTCTTAGTTTTCTTGATTTCCCCCATTGATGAACCCCATTTGTTGAAATTGGTTTACACATCCCATAATTCATATATTTTCGATTAATTCTTTATTATCTGAGTATAATTGCTCTTAGGACTATTATTACGCTGTAATTCCTTCATTAGATCCATAAAGATTGAACCTTTAACCCCGTTGATGTCAAATATGCCCGGCTGTTTTGAAGCCCCGACCATACTCAAATTGTGCTTAATTTTGGAGTACGGGTT
>JBDJHY010000102.1:15703981-15727589 GCA_039654485.1 Withania somnifera | reverse complement strand
TGGGTTTGTTCTGTAACTTATTTTCTTGGCTATATCTCTTCCTATTCTTCTGCTTTTACTGTAGTAGTCCCCCGCTTCGGCTACGGACTATGGGATTTTGGTTCTCCTACTTGGGTATAGTAGGTGCCATCATGACTTGAGAAATCGGGTCGTGACAAAAACCTTTTTGTAGAGGAGTATTCATTACGGCTCTAGAAAAAAGAGTAATCACGTCCCTGCCTCATCAATTCCCAGAATTTTATCTAACTCATTTTTAACAAAATTCTTTTGAGGTGTTTATCTATGGCTAACTCTCTTAATATGATATCGGTGTGGGCTTTGATATCGACGAGGGATACGACTTTGATGTCATCCCTCAGGTTGTGCTTTTTTTCATCTTTTGTAATGAGGATTCTTATTGTCAGAGCGCAAGTTATTTGACTCCGTTGAACTTCTTCGTTCTTCCTCATCACGTCTGTAATTTCTTCCTTGGTTGGGCTAAGCATCCTAATTGGACACACCTCGGGGTGGCTAATAGGTTCCTTGACCCTTCTAATAGCATGACTCTAATGTGTGGTACCCTCTCTTTGGGAAAATATTTCTTGTTTAGGTAGTTCATACCATCCATGCATAGTGTTTTGATCTAAGATTTCAATTCTTTCGTGTTTCAGCAGTAACATATTCTTCCATGGAGCTAAGGTCCTCATTACACCATATTTGGAACAAGGCCTGATGTTCCTGAGTAAATATTTCTGTAGTTGTTGACTGGACATTTGACCTCATCTGGTTTTGGTCACCATGCCTGCTGGAATAGGTGGTAAACACTCGACTAGCATGTGCCCTGCCTTCGCGGCCACTACCACCCCGACCAGTGCTGCCGCGAACCGTGGCCACGCCACCATGACTTTCCCCTCGTGCATTTTTACTTCTTGTGGTACCATCTTCTTAATGTATTTGAATTCTAGTCTTTCAAAATAGAAATCTGCAACTCCTTCCCCACAAACGACGCCAATTGATGAATCTCAAAAGATCACCAACAACTCTACTAACAAATCTACCTTATAATAAAAGATAGCTGCAATGAATCTTGAATAAGCACCTGCAAAACAGAGCCCATGGTGGTCTCCGAGGTAATTCTCTAATGCTTAAGTTAGTAATGAGCTTCTGAAGAATATATAAATATTGTGTGTAAATAGTATCATGAGCGTACCTCCGCAACCACATTAGTGGGTGCTGTAAATAGGGAGTAACCTCCGCAGTGGTTATTGCCACTTTCATTGTAATTACCGTTGTTCAATGACATTAATAGCAATTAGTAATTATCTAATTGTAATACTATTACTAGCACTTATCTGATATAGTAATTATCCAATTGGGACGGTATTCTACGTAACCCTTTTACCGTTATCCCATTAGGGAGTATCTTCCGCAGCGGTTGTTGCCGCATCAATAGTAATTACTTTACTGTTATTCTACGGTATTAATAGCAATTACTTAATTATGGTATTAATAGTAATTACTACCATTATTCTACCGCTACTAAATGAAGTTCCGCTTGTGTTAAAGTTGCTAATTATATTATTCAAGAATTTTTTTTATTATGAAATGGATGATTGAAGTAGGCCTAGTTTCAAATATTGATGAAAAAAATATTTGATACACATGTGAAGAGATAATGTAACCAAAGGCATAATCTTAATCCCTGTTTTTTTGTTCAATAAATGGTATTCCCTTTCCTTATCCTCCTCAAATCCTTAGCTCTAGAGTTGTGGGGTAGACAACACAATTTGGTGTAAGTTCGATGGGTAGAAAGCATAGTTCGTTGTAATAAAAGTCCAATTCGAGACATTACCTAAATACTGTGATCGATTTGAAAAACAAAAACCAGTTAACACCTTAAGACCTATTTTGATTAAGACCAAAATCATATTTCCAGAAGTGGAGATTAATCTCTATTTATAGTCAAGCAAGCCTTTGACTAGTTTAATGTTACAAAGTTTCTTTAACATTATATACTTAGCAAGTAAAATGAACCATTTTTAAAATTTGGAATGCTCTTTTTAATAAAATAAGTTATGTGTAGGATTCCATTTCAGTATAAAGAGCTTCTTCAATAGTTAATACTATTAAACTTAGAGCTATTTTTGCTCTAAATTACTATGTTTGTTTAAAGCTTTTCGCGATCAAAGTTAAAAGTTTTACCCCTAAAATAAGACTAATGCAGATTCGATGAGAATGATTTGGACTTTCTTTTCTTCTTTTGGTCATAGACTCTTTTGATTTTGATTTTTATTATTATTTATTAAAAAAAAAGGGTGTTTCAACGTTATTTTTTCTCC
Organism: Withania somnifera; assembly: GCA_039654485.1. NCBI lineage: Eukaryota > Viridiplantae > Streptophyta > Magnoliopsida > Solanales > Solanaceae > Withania > Withania somnifera. Next base: position 15,725,271 of record JBDJHY010000102.1, on the reverse strand, counting down.
ATTATTATTTGATTATTTTTGTGTGACTTTCCTGAGTAAATTGTGTGAGGTTGTTTCTTTCTATATTTTGTACTCACTTTTATATAGTGGATTGGTCATTTTCTCTTGTGGATGTAGGTCGATTGATAAAATCACGTTAAATTATTATGTCCCTATTAAGTATATTTTTCGTTTGTCTTTTTATCTGACGTCTTTCGAAGTTTATTTTGTTAATTTTGGCATGACACCTAATTATTATCAAGGGCGGATGCAAGCTATAAGGTGGGTTTTACTAGGAACCCACTAACTCTTATATTTACATTGAAAATCCATTAATTATGTAACAATCTGTTAGTTGGGAACCCATAAGTGAAAGCAGTTGTAGGTTTAGTGACACACAGTCCGGGGTTTCGTCGATTATCCTTGGAAGTTTTCTTCTTTTTAAAATCCTTCAAGGGATGCTTATCTGGGTATGCTTAACTCCAAGGTCCAACCCTCCCTCCATAAATTATACACAAGTCAAAAAAGAAAAATTTCTCCTCACCTAGTTGAGTTTATTACAATTTTTATGCTCCACTCCCTCCAAGCATATATCTACTTAATATTTCAATAGTTAGATCGTATCAAATAAATTGGTATGTTATTTTATTTGGTTAGCGATTTGATGCAATTAAAAGTCAATATTCAATAAGCAAAATGAATCGTCCGATAAGCATTTCTATAGGAAGATTACAATTCTGAATCCGCCTCTCCACCCCCAGCCTACCGAACTCCCCAAGTCAATGCTAGAGTTCCTTTTTTGGAGGCCGAAAACAAAATACCATGCAACGGCTCATGATTAACTTTGATCTATTACAAAGTGAATATTATTAAACTCGTTTAACTCCGTAGAGTAGTGCATGTCTATTCGTTTAGTAAGTCCAGTAAGGGAAAAACAGGCAAACTGTTATTAGAATCCCATCCCACCTAACATATTTTAAGTCAGATTTGTCAATCTATTACTGAGAAAAGATCATTTCAAAATCTTGATAAAAGATATTGTGGGAAGAAATTGAAGCCACAATTTTCTGATATCAAGAAATATGATACTATTGATAAGGTATGTACACGAGGACATGAAGAAATAAATGAGTTTATAGGGTGACAAGGCAATGACAAGGATTAAGCAGAAAATACAAAGCTTGGATGTACCTAACCTTATCTATTCATGTACAATATAGGGTATTCAGCTCGATGACAAGCTCATTTTCTAATATAAAAATCTCATCTTTTCCACAAAAAGAATCCAGTTCTTATTTGATACATTTGCACAAGCTTCTTTCTTGATCAAAAAGGTCCAGTTAACAACATTAAAATGAAGATGAACGTCATCTAGTTCTCAACTAGCTTTTAGGTAGCGGTTCAGATGAATCTGATAGCATTTACTTAGAAAGGCAACCCGGTGTACTAAGCTCCCCCTATACGCGTATCCGGAGAAAGGCCTGACCACAAGAGTCTATTTTACGTATCTTACATTTCTGCTAGAGGTTGTTTCCAAGACTCGAACCAGTTACTACAAGGAATCGATAGCTTTTACTTAGGTCCTAAATTTGCATTAGGAAATCCATGGAATTATTATGTATAAAGATGTAATTGCATGACCATTGACTAAGATAAGTTGTGTGTTTTGATGGCAGTTCAGAACCCATAAAATATCAAATCTTGGGTTCGCTGCTGAACTATGGACAGAATCCTTAAAACAGTGAGCGTTAGGATTACAAAAGTTGGATAAGCGATAAGAATGTGCAAGAAGTGCAGTAAGATCACAATATTATATGCTATAACCAAATGTAAGAGTCAGGATTTTACACAGAGACAGATATGCTTGCCTCTGGAGCTCAAAAGCCAGAAGGCTTTGAGGATCTTAGCCATACGAAGCGAAAAGAGAGAAGAAAAAATAGAACAAATAGAATGATTTTTCCCTCTAGCTTCTCTAGTCAGAATGTTGAATTAGTTTCAAGTAACTTTCAATTATTTTTTCTTCAGAGAAATCTGTATAGTATCCTTTTCCCACAGAAATACCCTCTTTCCTGGCAAGCCGCTCTACTTCAAGCTGAACTTGATCACCACCAATCCTAGCTGGTTCCAGTAAGTTGCAAGCAACCTCAATTGTGCCACCTCCGTGAGTTAGAGCCATGGATTGCACTGATGGAAGTCCACCTCCCCTTCCACTAATACTCTTTGCAATTTTACGGACAATGGATATGTCATTAGTGAAGACAGGAATGTTATAGTTGTCAACCCACCTGGTAGCCCCAATTGTAACAACACCTTTTGCTCTAGTTGCTCGAGCAGGACCCTCGTCAGGCTTTAGTTGCAGGGTCTCCAATTCCTCCCCACCTATCCACTGATTCTCACTTGAATTAGGACGGAAATATCCCAACTCCCTTCTAATTGAATCAAGCGACCTTCTTTCTTGATGAGCTGCTCCATATAAGAAGGCTGGTACTGCAGTCTACGTTTAAGACCACTTAGTGACAATAAAATGAATAAAGCAGTAACAACTCTTACAGTGTAAAGCACAAATTCATCCTATTACCATGAAATGGATTTACCGCTAAATAGCAAAATGCAACAAAGGCACACTAGTTGTGTTCAAAGAACTTAAGTAGCACTTAATCAAAGGCTATGATGGTAGGTATAAGAGGTTATCTTCACAATTAAGTTATGTCCTACTTAATATCAGATCTTATCCAGGAGATACAAAAATAAAAAAAGAACTTGTCCTAAGCAAAAGCTTTTGTATGATGATTTGATCCATCAAAGCTGGTCCGAATATATTGTCCACTAGATCTCAAGTTTATGTAGATCTCTGCATGTAATATGAAAGAAATGCAACAAAGACACCAGCAATTATTTTCAAACACCCTAAGTAGCACTTAACTAAATGCTGTGATGGGGCATATTAGAGGTGATTTCTATAATTTAGAAAAAAACCTTGCTTGATATAAGCTCAGGAGAATGGAACAAGAAAATCTTGTGCTAAGCCTATCACTGTTGTTGAATGATATGATCCATTAATGTCGTTATCCACAAGATGTCAAAATACCTCGTCCACTAGATCTTAAGTTTATGTAAAGATCTGCATGTAATCACCATCTTTGCTGTGGTTTAGTTGAAATTTCAATAGTGACACTAAATGATGGAATACTAAAGAGAACCATACAAGTAAGCTATGGTTGCTTCACACTTGTCAAAAGTCAAAACAACATCTTAAAGGAAAGTTTATGGGGAAGAGATAAATTAAGCTCGGGGAAACATTGATTGAAATAAAATGATTGTATTAAACTATGCTATTACATTTTGAAAAAGCACTAGAGCTTGTTTCGATGGGCTTATAGCTTTTGGCTTACAAATCAAAAGTCAAAAGTTAGGAACTAACTTATGACTTTTGGTTTATATATATATATATATATATATTTTGGCTTTAACACAAGTGCTTAAAAGCACTTTCTATTTTACCCAAACACAATAAAAGTCTTAAAAGCTATTTTAGCTTAAAAGCACTTAAAGTCGGTCAATTCAAACAAGCTCCAAGTACAAGATTATCCTATGAATGAACGCGAACACGAATGTGGTGAAGCACCTTTGTTGCATCATATGGCCAAATAGCTTATGAAGTATTACGATTCACTTAATGCAGAATAATCAGCTATTAGAGCACCAACCACCATATACTCCAGCTAACACCATACCAATGGTAGCTTTTTCTCATGTGTCTCTTCCAAATGTGAGAACTATATACCACTCAAGAAGCTGATTTCAAGTTGATAGTAATACATATTAGTCGCAAATAGAGGTTGATTAGTTTCACCTAGCCTTCCCTAATTCAGTGTTTCAAAACATATCTTCTGTTTATATATAACTTTATGCCTTCTGGATTCATGTGTTTGTCACTTTTGTGTTACAATTTCCATCTTTTTGAGCACCTTAGAAAAATGAGTTAAGACCACACACAAAAAAGTGAATTAGTGACCTGCCACACTTCCTTCTATCTTTATCCCCATTGAACAATGAACAAGCACAGACAAAGCATGATCAATACCTTTCTATTATATCAACATTAGAAATCAAAGAAAAAAAGCATTAAAATTGACTATCGTTCTTCCATGGTTTCAAATTAAAACATAACAAGCACTAATTTCCCACTCTCTGCATCATATTAAACACGTACTTTTGCAACTTTTTTAACAATATTAAGATCAAAGGTTTTGAGAAGGAGAAAGATTGGTTACAGCTTATAATAAGAGATGGAAATGTATAAACTACAGTTAAATATCCATGTAAGTGGTCTTGCCGATAATGCAAAATGAAGACTCATTCTCTTTTAGAGCAATTTCACTTCCAAGGGGTATATGTCCAGTGGTAGTAGAAAATATACGAAAGACTTAGAGAAGATCTCGACCAACTTCAAGCACCAAACATGAACTTAATTTTCACTGATAATTGCGGTACTTGGATTAACTTACCTGCACCTCGACCAATGCCATGAGGTACATACTATGTCTCACCACCATAGGTATCCAGTAAATCTGTATGCTAAGGCTTGGATAAAAAGGAAAAAATCACCTAGTATTTTGTCTCCCTGGAATTGAACCTAACACTTCATAGTTCTGAAACCCAACTTCATAGACCTCTACGCCACATCCTTGGGTACCTAAAATTAATCTTTATACTATTACAAAAGCCAAGACTCGATCTTTCTAGCTAAAATGCCAAACATACAATTAGGTTATCTATTGATGCAAAAAACCAAGATTCAATCTTTTGAAGCTGCAATATCACTTATAAAGTGGACAGAGTTAGTACACGTTAAACTAATCGAGGTGCACACAAATTAGCCAAAATACCATGATTATAAAAAGTAATCATCACTTATAAGGGGTGTAGTGCCCGTAGAATTAGTTAAGTTGTGCACAAGCTAGTCCATACACCACCATTATGAGAAGAAAAAAAAAACATCACTTAAGGGGTGTATCATTAAAAAGGTACTTCCTTTTTTCATTTTAACTTGTTCGGTATTCTAAAAATATGATTTTCACTTGTCACTCTTAATATATCAAAGAAAATACCTTTATTTTTTTTTCTTTTTTTATCCCCAACATTAATTACCCATGAAGGGAATCTTGGAGTAACCGAAAAAATTATTGTTGGAAAATAATTATGCGGCGGAAGCATTCCCGTAATCTTACTGCTTATATGAATAATAGATAACAAATACCAACATGTATTACATAGAAAGTATGCTGAAAATTAAATCAAGAATTACCTCTTGAAGCGTAAACAAATATCTTGAAGCAAATCCAGCTCCAATTCTATGATCTTCCCCCGTGATTCCAAATTCACAATTAAACTCTTTCAACACTTCAGTGGGCAAGTATTGTGTAGAATACTGAGTTATAATTCTATTGTGTGGACAAGTATTGCGTAGAATACTGAGTTATGATTCTATGTAAGGAGGATCAAGATTTCTAGTTAGGAGGATCCTATTTATAGAGGCATCTCCAAAAAAAATGCAATCTTTCAGAGGGAGAAAACAGCCCTACCTCATTTCCCGTAGAAAATAAGATTAGGAGGATCCTATTTATAAATTTTTAGAGAGATTTTTCCAAATCCAAATAGGAAAATAAAATGCAATATTTCTTTCTTAGAAGAAGAGAAAATCGGCTCTATCCCCTTTCCCATAGAAAATAGAATTTTGAGTTCTAGTTAAATTTGGGCACTGTAGGGACCACATAATTAATATACTGAGCTTCCTATTATAGAAATAATTCAAAAAAAAAAATTAATTTGAATTATTTTTACCATAAAAAATTACAAATTATTCCACTGAAAATTTGCAATTGCACTCCTCTATTATGTTTCGAAATTCGCCATTAAACAATTATGCGATTCCCTATGTTAAGATTGCGGATACTAATTAATAAATTAAATTATTGACGAATTTAATTTAATAATTAATTTTCTTTAGAGCCCTGCTTAACTTATTTCATATGTCGGATTTATAAATTCACTGGTTGGGTTTAGACATGAAAACTTATAAGCTTCTCACGAAAGGCATATCATCAATCTTTATACCGACACATGAATTCTATCAACTAACTTATTATTTCACCAACATATATTTATTATCATTCAACTTATCAGACATATCGATCCATCCAGAATCTCACCTTTTAATAAATCAAAACAATAAGCAATATATACAATTCATAATAGTTACATCAAGATTAAGAATATAAGTACATTTAATAGTTTAGAAAATATATTTTTATCAGTCAGTCCAAAATATCTATTTCTACTCGGTTTTGTTCAATACATACAAAATGCACTAGCAAGATAAGTTAGAACTATACCATTCTCGTAATCAAGATAAATTACATTTAACCTTGTTGTACAATCATTTTGATGGTTTGTCCAAATTTTTCTATACGATTGTGAACTACAACTTTAACTTATAAGAACCGATACTTTAATTTTATGTGTATAAGCTTAAAGTCTATACACTAAAATATCTACTATATAAGTTGAGGATAAATATATGACAAACTGATTTATATAATATAATATTTTATTAAATTGAATAAATAAATAAATAATATAGTACTATATTAACACGCATGATTAATAGTATATTCTAACCGTTGTTGCCATGTGACTGACTAGGAGGTCACGAATTCAGCTAGAGAAACAGCATCTTACATAAATGTAACATAAGACTGCCTACAATAAATAGTTGTGGTTCAACCCTTCCCCGAACTCCATACATTAATTAATTACTTATCTCCCAAATCATTTCACCTACAACTATACATCAATTAATATGAACATTGTGATAAAAATACTCAGAATTAACCATTATTTCTAAAGTAACGTGCAAAGTCAAAAGTGAACGAATGGAGAGTAAAAAACAAACCTTGAAGATCAGAACCAACTTCAAATGCCAAAGACTTAGCAGTGTCAGCAACTAAATCCAAAGAAGTGACACCCAAGGGATGAAAACAGATATGGTCCACAACCCCAAGTCTTGGATGAGTTCCACAATGTTCTTGAAAATCAATGGTCTCAAATGCAGCTTTAACCATAACAAAAGATGCGTTCTTTAAGGTACAAGATCCAAATGAGTCATTAGGAGATAATTTGGAAACAAGGGTGTAACCAACTCTGTTGTAAATCTCATCTTCAAATTTATTAACAATGGGACATTCTGGAAACAATTTGGCAGCTTTTTCAATTGATTCAAGTGCTGCCTTGTTTCTGCTTTCTGATATGTATACCTTACAGCATGCCACCATAAATTTTAGCATTTTCTTGTTACTGTTTTGGGGATAAAAGGATCTGCTTAAGTGTTAAAAGATTGATCATGAAACATTTATACACCACATGCACAATTTTGAGATTATTCTAGTGGATTTTGGGCCAGTGATCTGGGCTATCAGGTGGGTTTTAGTAATCGAAGCCCATCCTTTTTGGGAGCCCTTTGGTATTTTTATGGGAGGAAAATGTGCAACTAGGCATTATGTAATATTAATCATTTTTAATGAAGAAATAAATTCTTTTGAAAAAAAAAAAAAATACTTTTAGCTAAAACGCAAGAAACTCCAGCACATTGCTAAACTTTTATATGTGACACTCCAAGACAATGTATTGAAATTCAACAACTTCATTGAGTTTGAATTGTCTCCATGGAGTTCCACTTAAATCATTTCAAACTCAAAAGGAATTTTCTAAAGTTTCACTTGCACTATTTCAAAAAATTTATGGATTTTCATTTACACCATTCGAAGTCAAGGATTTTTTCTTTTTTTGAAGTTCCACTTGCACCATTTTAACAAATTAAGGTTTTCATGGATGTTACCTACAACGCCACATTTTCAATTGTATAAAAAATATTACAATTGAGTATTATCGTTAAAATTTGAACTAAACATTTAAAATTTAAAGAAGTTTTTGAGTTCCAACATATTGTACTCGGAGTTTTCCATTTTGAGCTAGATATATAGATTTTTTTTTGACATCAGCAAGACATATTGATATATCCAAATTTTGTTTTAGCTTAAAAAGAAAGGCTATTTCTCAATTACATTTCAAACGAGGATCAATCGATCTCCCCGGACCATTTACCTTTCCGTCATGAGCAATCTATGGACTGGACTATCCAATAGGCTCATAATGTTTGGTTTAAGTTCCATTCATTGCTATGCTTTTCCTAATCCATTTGGCTTCAGTCACACAGCTTTTTTGGTTTACCATTTCCCTTTTCCACATAAATATATCACAAGTTGGAACTAAACTTGTACATGCTTACTAATTGATAAAAACTCCTCACTCCAGTATTGGAAATCCCCCAACAATGTTGGTGTTACTATTGATGTATATCTGGAGAAGAATATGACTTTCAAGTAAAATTATTTTTAAAGAAAAACGAATGTCAAATGGCGCCAGGGGTGCCAATTTATATACTTGAGAGTGAAGCTAGGCTTTTGTATCAGATCTGTTTGCTTCTACTCAACTGCAATATGCTATTTCCTCTCCTCTAGCTAACTCCAATTATAATGCTTATCAATATAGGTCAAACAAACTAGATAGTCCAGGTAAATTGCTTGTTGCTAAATATAAGGCCAAACCTTTTGACCTATTATAGTTTTCCATCTTTTCTTCACTCTTGGATAGACGAGACTTTGTGCGGATTAAAAAATTTGTAGCGTATGAAAAAAGAAAAGCAAATGGAAGCTAAGTCACTTGTTTCCCCTGTCTGAATTGGCCTTCTGGAGTAGAAACAGCTCCGTTGCCCACCTTCAAATAGAAAAAATCTAGCCTACTCTGCAAAGAAAAAAAGTGGGCAGAATGAGTTGCCCTTTGTAAAGTCACCACGGCATGCACATGTATCCTTGAAGAGAGAGAGTGAGAGAGGAAGCAGTTTGAGAACCAATTTGAGATGACAAGAAACACGCAAACTGTGAAACGTTAACTTATATATACTAAGAGAGCCAAGTGAGACCATTCTTGTTAGGTTATTCACCGCTCTTTACACATCTGCTGAAGGACATAAGATAGAGCAAAAGCATGAAAGGGCACCACTTGCACAGTCAAAACACAGGGAGATCATATGGAGTTCTGCTGCTGCTAGCATTCGGTGCTGCCGTATTTGGAGTTATGACTCTTCACAAGCTCAGGGACAGGCGCATCTGTAGCCACTCTGTCAAGGAGAAAGACCGTGTACTTGATGGCCTTAAACTCCTCTTGCAGGTTCCTCTCTCTCCTTGCGTGTGTGTGTGTGTTGGTAGGAGGTTTTGATGCAGGGACGTTCCCCAAAATTTTGAATTTTAATTTCAATTAAAACAATACTGAAAGATTATAACAAATAAAAGGTATAAAATTTATATTTTAAAAAAAATAAAGAGCTATCTACACCTTTATAGATATTTTAGAATTCTGAATTAAACAACTCCAATCTTCCTATTACAAAATAATAAATTTTACAATATCAAAAGTGATACGTTGCACACAAATGGCTATATTATCTTGTTAACTAGAATCAATTCTTATTTTTATAAATAATACTACTAAATTGTGAAGTTAAACTCAATGTCTTTTAAGAGTTGTATGTAAAAATAAAAATAACTTTAAATTGTTATTCATATGCGCATATATTTAGGGCTATGTCATTTATTTTATTGAGACACCCTTGATTTGTTGAACGAAAAAGGAAATCTCGTCAATGGCTAACATCTATTTACATGCATGTTCAATATAACAGAATCTTCAGTTTTCACTAAGAAAATACGGTTGAGCTTAGACTTCTTTTGATAAAGTACGCCAGGAACTAGACTTGAACCATTCTGCTTCTACAACGAATATCTAAATCTCACTGATGACGCGTACATATACATTGCCAAAGGGGAATAAAATTAAGGATTTTATATAACTTCTCAACAAATCTGGAGTTGAATCAGCTCAGGTGACAACACATATCCTTAATGTTAAATCCATCATTAAATGAACAACGGTCCAGCTATAATGTTAATTGTACAAAGTAATCTATGATCAGTAGAGCTTTTCAAACTAATCTATAATCAGTAAGAGTTTTTCAATGAGACTAATAACAACAGTTGTATCTTCTGCCATTAGCATACCTTCGTGTTTACAAGCTACCCAAGCTAACATTATTTGTCATCTCTGACAGAAGGAGAGAGAACAGGCAAAAGAAGCCAGAAGGCAAATAGAGGACATGAAATCCAATATACACTGGCTTGCTACGCAGAAAAGGGATCTTGACAGTACGATATTGGAGATGAAGTCAATAATCTCTTCCCTTAAAGAAGAACAAAGAACAATTGAAGCTGCTCTTGAGGAAAAGCAGAGTGAAATTAAGATGCTTAGGGAGAAACAGATGGAACCAAAATCGGATGATTCCCAGGTTACATTACTTTTTGAAACTTTGAGACAGAAAGAGGCTGAAATTGAGGATTTAAAACACCATCTTGAATTTTCACCAACAAAGGTCTGGTCAGTCAGTGCAGATGACACATTAAATCCAGTAACAAATTTCACCACCGAGGCGGCTGGAAGAAGGGATAATGGTAGAAGAGGAAGTCAAGAATTGCACGAATCAATCAAAAGAGAAGACCAGAAAAATTCAGTAGAAGGGACAGATATCAGGACCAATGAAGTTGCCCATAATAGAAAGAAGGAAGTTACTGGGCAAGGTGAAAACATGGGAAAAAATGGGGAAGGATTTGACAACGTGAAGGGGCAAAATGCAGACGAGAAGTCTCAGCAGCTGGAAACTTCTCCAAATGATGTCCCAAGCAGCAACACCATTTTTCAAATTAATGAAGGCCAAAGACAAAAAACTGACAATCATAAGAATAGGGAGGAATCTTACCTAGATGAGAAAACATATACTAGTGACAATGCGTCCAAGGAAAATGAGCATGATAGACATCAAGTGCAAAAGCAAAGCAATGAATTTGGAACAAATGATAAAGGTGTGACTAAGTTAGAAATGCAAGAGAATTCAAACAGCAAAGGAACATCAAGAGTGACGAAGGACCACATGAGAGAAAAGAGAGGGAAGAGACGGCAAATAATTGCGAAACGCCAGGTAGACAAAAGTCGCATGCATCCAGAAAGTCGTGGAATCGCAAGCATGAGAAACAGAAAATTCTTGAAAGTAAAACTGGAAACAGAAAGGATCGCGGGGGTTGGAGGCAGTAAACTGGAAATAATGGACTATCAGAAAGACAAGGACATGGACGTGGACATGAGGAAGAAATCTGAAGAGGAAGACTACGGGGTAGAAATGACCAAGAAAATTCAAGAAGGTGAAGATTCAGCATTACAGAACAAAAACCCGATAAGGTCAAAACAAGGAGCCGATTCAGAAACAGGGAGACACAGAATACAAGATGTTGGTACAAATCATGATGATAGTCCACCAGGTAAGATAGGGCAAAGCCCGAAGAATTTTGCAGATGCAGAGGAAAGGAACCAAGAAGTCATGAATCATGACATGACTCAGAAGATTGAGAAAGGGAAGGAAAGAGAAGTAGGCAACAAAGAAACTGAGCTTCTCCAAAGTTCTCGAGAAGAAGGGTCTGCAAATACAGCCCTTTCAAAGGAGAGTAGCATCTCAGAAGAGGCCAGAAATAAAAAATCAGATGAAATAGTACAATCAGAGGAAATAACAGGCACCATCAGAGAAGATGCAAAGCCAAGGCAAGCTCAAAATCTTTCAAATTCTTCTGGACATGTGACAATTTCTGAAAGGCATGTCAAAGAAGATGACAACCAAGAGGTTGACTATTATCAGGAACCAAAAGAAGAGGTAGATCATTCTGGAGAATCACAAGATGCCAGAAGTAAAAAAAGGGATAACACTGCAGAAACGGATAACACTGCAGGATCGGAAGGAGAAACAGACACAGTCAGAGGAGATAGAGAAGAAAAGCATGCGGACAATCTTCATTATCCTTCCAAACATGTAAAAACTGCTGAAAGGGATATGAGAGATGACTACCTTGAAGTTGAGAATGATAAGAACACAGAAGAAGAGATGGGCAATACGGCAGGCTTTGCAGCCAGCTTGGGAGAGGAGGGAGAAAACGGGGACCACAATGATGAGGTCTAAATTTTAGTCTAACAGAAGTGCAAGAAAATGCTATTGTTATGCTCCACTTAGAAGTTAGGTCACTGAAAGTTTCTATAATTAAGCTATGCTTACAGAAATACTTCCTTGTAGCCAGTGTTATCAAAAGCGAAAAGCGCAAAAAGCTCTAAGGTATGTTGGGGCTTAGGGTTCAAATAAAAGCGTGAACTTCAATGAAAAAAGGCACAAAGAGAGCATAAATAATTTTTTTTATGTTTAGTCCAGTACTAATAGTTATAAGCATGAATGACAACTATATGCACAAAAAAATTAAAAAACAGTTATGATAAAGTAAAATATCAATTGTTTAGCGTCGCCTCTTCAAAAGAAATTCATTGACAAGGAAAAGTATGCCTTAGTAACTTGATGACGACAGTGAGGTGCACATAAAGTAAGGCGAAATGCTCAACACATTTTACGCCTCGCTTTAGGGCTTAAGCGCGCCTTTGATAATACTTCTTTCTGCCCCCTTGCAGCTGTTAAGTTTAGGGATTGTTGTTTCAGTTCAGTAATTACTTTGTCTTTTCAAAACAACTGTCCCCAGCCCACAGACTCATCCCTCAGAACTTAAACACATGCACACACACACAAAAAAAATATTCCCTCAAATGGATACTGGAAAAGGAACATCAGAAAAGCATAATCAGGTAGTATAAAATAGAGCAAAGGAAGGAAGTACGTCTCCTCAGGATCATAGGGTAAAGATAAAATCAAGCATTTAAATTTTAGCCCCATCGTTTTGGAAGACAAGTATATGGTAAGAATACAGTTCGAAACTAAAACACCCTTATGAATGTCCAATCTGTTATCACTGTCATTAGATATTCACAGCCTGCATGATATTTAGACTATGAGGTCTGAAATGCATGTGTAATTTAGACTGCATAAGCAAGTCAAAGATAGCTAAGAGAAGGAAATAGGCGGAACCATTTTGTATATCGTGATAATATAAGGAGAACTGCACTGAATGGTGCTCCAACCAACTTTTTTCTACAAGTTAATGACTCAAGAACTCTTAATTGTCATTTATAGGAAGTAGCCAATACAAAGAAAAGAAAGGAACTTATGTCATGTCCACCAATTGGATTATTAGAGAGAAACTTTGGGACTTAGGACTGAAAAATTCCAAACATTGGGGCAACGCCTTGTATTTTCACACCTTACTGTGCTGCTTGTACCAATGCCTACAAAAAAAAAAAAAAAAAAATACACGGTGAATGTAACACCAAGAAGGCTATACAAATGAAATAATTACTTTTCACCATATAATCACTTCCAAGTTCCAACTATTTCCAGGGACAACTATTAATGCTGCCCCCCCCCCCCCTCTTACACACACACAACCAACCAAAAGGCATATTATACTTCTGTCAATATCAGTACCTTGCACTTCTGTCACAAGTTTCAAGAAATCAAATTCATCTTATAAATCAAATTTGAATCTGTCAGTTCTTTTAATAATCAAACTAACTTTCTACAACTATCCTAATATTTTCTTCCACTAATAATATTACACCTCAGGCTGAAATGAAAGGTAAGACTGCGTATAATAGACCCTTGTGGTCGAGCCCTTCCCCGGACCCCGCGCATAACGGGAGCTTACTGCACCGGGCTGCCTACTAATAACATTACAATACTCATATTATATCTTGAGACTCCGCGCCTGACATAAAATATGACAGAGGTATCAGCAAATAAAATGTAAATCTTGCACTTACCCAAGTATGTATCATAAATTGGGATTTCAGTAATATCTTAGCTTGCAAGTACAAATCCAGCATAAGAATTCAACTAGGATATAAACATTGCTCCAAGACTCAATTTTTCTTTAGTTAGTTTGGTATATCCATCAACCAGAAGTATGAATGCAATTTCAGAAGATAGCCTTAACAATCACATCTTCTAATCTCTTTCCGAGTGTTAACCAAAGAAATCTCAGTTCAGTCAAGTCGGCTTGAGTGGCATCTCACACTTTTTCAGGAATTGTTTTCAACAATTTTATCAAAGCAAATGATCTTAGAAACTCAATAGTAGGGTTTGAGCAAAATCAAAAAAGGATACTTGTATAGCCTACATCATCTATAACAGGAGTATTTTAGCTAATTGCTTGAATTAGCATCAAAATTTGAATTTCGTTACTTCCACGTTTCTCTCCAAACTGCAACCTCCCTATCTTTCTCACTTTTCTCCCAACCATGCTTGGAATGGATAACTCTAACAGAAATGGAAGATTGGAAGCTCACAAGCAGTTATGGCTCTCATTATTCAGTCCAGGTGCAGCTCTCTCTCTACCACTATGGTCTGTGAACTACTTTGATGCCCCAAGAAGGAGATAATAGTGAACACTCATAAGCACTAGTAAAAGATTGATCACCTATAGGGGAAAGCATTAGTACCATTTTTCCAATTTACTTAATTTTTCTGTTTAACTTTTTATCATGAACAATAGAAGGCACTTATTCAGTAATTTATAGAGACACTGTTTTGGGAATTGTTTTCTAAAGCTAAAAACAAATACACCAAACATATGTTTCAAGTTTAATACTTGTTCCTAAACGACCCTTAATATTTTTTCCTACTGGTCCCCTGAAAGCCTCTTACCATTTTCAGGAAGTCATTGAACCGAATGTCCGTTCTGTTCCATTCAGTTAACCAAATGACATTCAAATTAGAATAGTCATTTCTTTTATTTTTTTTGGATACATCAGTTGGAAGTCATTCCTTAAGAAGCACTGTGTTAGAAGAGAATCATTTCAAACAAGATCTTCCTTTACTTTCTGAGAAATGATATAAAAGTTGAACGAAAAAAGATAGATAAAGAATGACAATAATATGAATGCTATCCGGGAAACCGGTGTCACTGTAATCAAGGGAGGGGAGGGGGGGGGGGGATCTAAGGTCACTACTTTCAGGAAGCAGAAGCAAGAAATGCAGGATCCTGTTTTTCTTAACCCCTAGATGAACAGTTCTAATGCTCAAATAACTATTGAATTGGTATCGTACCATCTGACAATATGAGACTTCCATATTTGGTCTTCAGTAATGTCTGTCAAATATTATAGGTCCACACAAATATAGGAAAGTGAGCTACTATAGTCTATGACTTCATCTATTCCTTAATCAGATATTAATGGACTAGGATTACAAAGATCTATCATTTGCCAATTGAAAAGGTCAGTTTGAAGTGATTGATTAGGAAGCCACGTTATTCTTGCAGAAGATTTGATTCTCTCCAATCTTGAAAGTTGGACTAGTTGCGAAAAGTAAATGTATACCAATGTTCAGGGTTTGTAAGAAACAAGCAAGTACCTCTTCTTTGTTCTTCTTGCCTCCAGTGAATAACTTGTATCCACCGTAGAAAAGCAAGCCCCATCCAGACAAAGATACAATCACAAACTGCAAAGTTACAGATCATATAAATTTGACATTGCAATTTATATCAAACGCCTCGAAAGCATGCCATATTGAGTGTAAAAGAAAAAAAACAGACTACGGGTTCAGGAGAAAACTTTCCTTTCACATAAAGGGTCTGCTAAATCATTGACATATGTTAGTGCTTTTTCCATCATTGTTACAGGGGAGTTGACAAATTTTCCAGAAGGTCTCTACATGGTGACTATCAAAATCTTTGATGAAAATCCAAAAACAATCTTTAGTATCCACATTTTCTCTTTATGAGGAGTTTCATGAATTTTAAGTATAGGATTTTTCTCTCCTGATATTACCTAATCAAACATTGTACCATACTTGCATTACTTTCATAATTATAAATCTAATCAGACTTTCAAATATTAAGCTAGTGTAATAGGATTGAAATATACTTATACCTGTCTTTGGTAGAAGAAGAGAAAGAAGTAAGAAAACGAAAAGGTTATAATTATGTTGTTGTTAGTGCTGGTCTTTTATTATCATATTGTTTTCTGCTCCCTATGAAAGTTATTCAATCTGCTACTCCATAAAAGTGAGAACGATAAGGTTCTCACAGCCACCCACTTATAATAAGTGACCCCTTCACCGAAAATAATCTAGAAAGAGCTTGCTGAACATCTACCATGAATAAGCATTTTCTTTTTCCGGTTCACGACACACAATTAGTTTTATTTTAGCATTACTGCTGGTCTATCTATTTACAACAACATACTAAGCATAGTCCCACAGTGGAATCTAGCGAATATAGAGAATATGCAGACCATACCGCTACGTCAGAGTTAGAGAGGTTGTTTTTGACAGACTCTCAGCTCGGAAAAACAGTCCAACGCAGCCCAGAAAGAGAATAAACGGAAATGAATGCATCACAAAGCATACTGAACAATAACTACAGCCAAATAATACGATAATCAAAGTGCAAGAAACAATATATAGTAACACAAATCAAAAGACAAGAAACTACAGGGGAATACTACGACATTCTATTCCCTTGGTGAAGTGGAATTTCAGATCTAAAAAGAACATTTCATCAACTAAGATGGAAGAAAACGAACTACAAATACAGGCAAACATTTCAATCTTTGCATTTAATTCTATTTTCAAACCAATAAATTGCACAATCAATAGGAGTGAAGAGTTAAAAACACATCTAAAGTATCCCAATTTATTGAGTTTCATATATGAAGTATCATGTGTATAAAATTTATCCCTGAACTATCACAACATGTTAGCGGAATACACCTGAATTATCAGTTGTCGAGTTTCATACCTGAAATTTCAGGTAGGAAAAATAAATAACTGATAGTTCATGTGCTTTTTGCCTAACATTTTATGATAGTTCAAGTATGTTGATAGTTTAGAGTTGATTCTTTAGATGTGTTTTTGACTCTTCGCTCTTTTTTGGATCTTCATACTTAAAAAAAAAAAAAAAAAGGAATTGAAACAAATTTATAAGTAAAAGTTGCAATTAGAGAACTCACATGCTCGTCTTTCCATTTTGCAGGACTCATAGGATCTTGCCAGCAATTAATCTTAGGTGGCCCGTGATGATCTGAAATACATCCATTTTTCAAATACCGTCAGTCACATATATACACATACAACTGATAGTACATTTAATTCCTCCATAGCTACTACTAGAAATAGTGGGAAGTTTCCAAATTTTTTGGCGTAAAACTACTACTACTTTTTTCTTATCTTACAAATTCAATCAAAATATCTGCGGAAATAGCCACTAAACATTTTTCTGTGAGAAGTTTAATCAGAAAATAATGATTTTTTTAGTAGTGTACTGTTTCACATAAGAGAAATTAATAGAATGGATCTAAAAGCTCGGTAAGAAAAAAAAGGAGATATGAGAGATCTAGTACCAGCAGCTCCGGCAAGACAGCGGCGGTGAATGAGTGGCGTAGAGCTTGAGAAGGTGAAGCGCGTGGCTCGACGTGCCGTCATCGCTGCCAATGAAGTTGCCATGGCTCTCACTGCAAATTTTCACGATAGCAGAATGTTTCAAATGGAAGCTGCGATAGTAAAATGGATTTATCACTAAAATGTATCTTCTTTTTATATCAAAAGCAAAATATTCGTTGGAGCACTTCCGTTGGCCAAGGCGAGTTCTCGGAATAATAAGGCTCTAATATAAATATCAAATACTGAAAAAAAAAAAAACTGTATAGTAAAAAAAGTTATCAATTTTTTTTTATGTATTTTAAAAATTAAAAGATAATTTACTATTTTATATTTATTTTATTTTATAATTAAATTACTTTATTCAACTTATAATTAGTCAATGTGATATAATAAATTATTTTTTATTTATTATTTTTAAGAAGTCTATCAAAAATCATTGATGGACGGAGAAAATAATTACTACGACTAATACTCATATTTTAACATATTAATTAAACTTCACATAAACATTAGTAAAACAAATAAATATTGTATATGACTGATAAAACATAATCTTGAGGTAACCAAATTGTAAAAAAGTTTTAAGCATTTTAATTTGAGTCACTCACTATCTAAACAAATATATAAAAAAATTTATTTTACGTACTGAGGTTCATAGTTTAAAGGAAATGGCAATAGATGGACATATGTTTTTTTCGTGTTATGATTCTCAAATAATTCGAAAATTAACTCTATTAATTTGAATAATCTTGATAATGTCACAGATTTGTTTTTGTTTTTGTTTTTGTTTTTTTTTTTTTTTTTTTTGCGATGGAATGATAAGATTAATTTGTTTATTTGTGGACGCAGGGTTGCAAGTTGAGTCAGCAAGGGTGTTTTGCTTCATGCCCCCATAAATTTTCAATTCAATTAGTTTGGAGGTATATGATTGTTGAAGCGTTTGCAATAAGAAACAATATAAAAAAAAAAAAATTGATACAAAATGGATGGAGAAAACTAAATGTCTTGTCTAATGCAAAAGGTGTAGTAGATAAGAATGTAGTCTGGGAAAGATATTTGAAATATGTCTGCATATCTAGAACATGTTGTACTTATATATATTGCTGGAAGATTTAATGGTGTATCTCATAACATAGTTCAGTTTTTAACACCTTTATTGTATGAGCCTACACCCCAGTTGAATTGTTAACAATGTAACACGATATTTTGGACATATTATTATGTCTGTAATGAATTAATAGATGAAAATTGAAGAGAAAAAATTTAATGCAAAAAAATCTGTTAGGATAAATTGATAAGGGTGTTTCCAAACTGCTTCGTCAACTCTTTGTGCATGAAAGACGAAACTTAATATTGATGTCAATGTGAACATTCAAATTGAAAATAATGCTTTTAAAGATTTACATAAGGATTAAAAAAAATATGAATGTACAAATTTGTTAGGAGTATGTCAAGCCTTGTGACCGAGTTTTTTATTTCCGCCCAGGCAGATGTGATTTCGTCCTAATAGCTTTGGCCGTAATTTGGGTTCAAAAATTCAATGGTTCACGAAATTTTATAAGTCATATTATTTTTGTACATTTTTCATTAACGGGAGAGCAGAGATATTCGTTGCCGAAGCCCTTTTTTTTGTTACAGAGTTAATGAATAAAGTTTCGCTTCTTTGTTTCTTTTCATTAGTAGCTCTTTTTTAATTAGTTGGACATGCAAAACACTTTAGTTGTAAAGTTCTAAATTAGCAATAAAAAAAAAAAATACTTCTTTCGCTAAAATAATTGATGTCTTAGTTTTAAAAATTTGATCTAAATAATCTTATGTTTCACAAAATCGATAAGGATTTTTTATTCAAAACTTACATTAAAAATGAATCTAGTACATGTAATAAAGATTAAACCACAGACAAATCTTGATGCAATTGCCAATTGTTGAGTGGTTTCATTTCATCTTGATGTTATGTGTGTTCACAATAATTTTTCACAAGGGATGAAAAATAAGCTGTGATCACAAAATAAAATAGAGTAATTTCATTAATAAATTTTGTTAGGTACAATTTTATTGTTTTGTTTGATCGCTAGAAATATCGATCAATGCTTTATCATTTTCGATCGAATTTCGTTATCCACTGTTTTGAAGAACTATATGTAAGGAATGTTGATGTTTTTTTCCATAGTTTTTGTTTTTTTTCATAGTTTTTGATTGATATCAGAGAAAGTAACGTAAATACCATCTTCATAGTTATATAAACCCTTTTATCTGATTCAATTTTTTTTAAATGTTCATCAAGCTTATCATAACAATTAGGTATGAGATAAGTTTGTATATGATTAGTCAAGATATGTCATTTTAATACTTGACGACTTCTTAATTGGTCCTTGTTTCGATTAGGGAGTTGTCACATTATTTAAATACATGACATTATCTTATTCACCTTGAATTTAATTGAAATGTCATTTCACTTGACACATAATATGAATTTAATCTTAAGATCAAATGAACCTTGATTTTAAAAATATTTAAATTAGCCAATTAAGTCTATAAAATCCAAATTACTTATTCAAGTCAAACAATTTGGAACCTAATCCAAATTTCTTATGGACCAAACTCACTACTTTTGACATGTATACAATGTGTTCGACACTCAATGCTATTAATTTTCTGAGTTTTCTTTTTTCCTTTTATGCTAATAAACTTAAATTAGACTACATTACTGAACTATCTTTTGTAACAATAAAAGATAAACCAGAGATGTGAGAGATTAAAGAAAAATCTATTAGACCTCAATAAATTGTTACATTTGTTAAATAAATTAGGTATATTTTCATGAATATTTCATGAATTAGGTATATTTATGTTTCACCGTGGGGTGCTCCTGTCTTGTTTGTAAAGAAGAAGGATGGTTCCTTGCGTATGTGTATTGACTACCGACAATTGAATAAGATTACCGTGAAGAATAAGTATCTATTACCTCGAATAGATGACTTATTTGATTAGTTACAGGGTGCCTCCATATTCTCGAAGATTGACTTGAGATCCGAGTATCACCAGTTGTGGATTCAGGATGGGGATTTTAAAAGGACTATATTTGAAACCCTGTATAGCCACTATGAGTTCCTTTTCATGCCATTTAGGCTAACTAATGCCCCCACAACTTTCATGGACCTTATGACCTGATTGTTTAGACCTTATCTTGACTCCTTTGTGATTTTTTTATTGATGACATCCTTATTTATTCCCTGTGTCGGGAACATTACGAGAAGCATCTGAGAATTGTACTTCAAAATTTGAGGACTGAGCAGCTTTATAAGAAGATCTCAAAGTGTGACTTCTGGTTGGATTCTAAGGCTTTTTTGGGGCATATTGTATCTACAGATGACATTAGTGTTGATCTAAAAAAGATTGCAGCAGTACGTGATTGGCCACAACCTACCACCCCTACTGAGGTTTGTAGTTTAGTGGGTCTAGCTGGCTATTACAGATGCTTTGTGTAGGTATTCTCTATAATAGCATCTCCTATGACTAGATTGACATGGAAGTAGGCTGCCTTCCATTGGTCTGATGAATGTGAGTGGAATTTTCTAAGACTCAACGAATTGCTT
Source organism: Withania somnifera (assembly GCA_039654485.1). Taxonomy (NCBI): domain Eukaryota; kingdom Viridiplantae; phylum Streptophyta; class Magnoliopsida; order Solanales; family Solanaceae; genus Withania; species Withania somnifera. The sequence continues at coordinate 15,704,169 of JBDJHY010000102.1, read as the reverse complement.
ACCATTGTACCAGTATTGTCACTTCCTATCGAGGGCCAGCCTTTCACAGTGTATGTGATGCTTTCGAAGGTGGGTTGGGATGTGTGCTGATATAGCAGGGTAGAGTTATTTTATATGCCTCACCCCAACTAAAGGTACACGAGCATCACTATCCCACCCATGATTTAGAGTCAGCAGTGGTAGTCTTC
>JBDJHY010000102.1:15645134-15655905 GCA_039654485.1 Withania somnifera | reverse complement strand
GTATGTATATTCTTTTCACCCTTTGAAGTCTTTTATCATTAAAGCTCGCGCTTAAAGCTTTAGCAAACCTTAGCTTTTTTGCACTTTTTACTTTTGATAACACTAATCACACACAACCCCCCCCCAACACACATAAACATCATTCTCGTTTAGGCCCTTCAACCAATCGATACGATCATGGATAGCTGCTTTTCCTAAAACTCGAGCAATTCTCCTGAAAACCCGTCTTAGATCAACTTATAAGTGCTTGGCACTATATAGGTTACCTTTATACCATACATATTCATTTTCTTCTTTATCCCTAGTAAACTTTTGGCTTTTCCCAATAGTTGCTGGTGAATAGGGCAGTGCTTCAGTGCTTTGCTATGCACCATTCATGGAGCTACCGTAGAACATACTTTATTTGAAGACGGTATTGTGCAAATACATTGTGTATTTTTAAATTAACTCAAGCCAAAGAAGCTTATTCAATGGTTAACACCAACCGCTTTTTGTCCTTGCTTTTTCAAAATAAACATTGGTTACATTTCTTTATGTTATTTGTACCAATAACCACTTGAAACGGCAATCTTGAGAAATAAGTTTATTCCTCCTTTGCCCTTACTTTCTTTTTGTTTTACTTCCATCGGGAAAGATTTTACCCCACTTTTCGGCTTGAGCCAAGTGGCTTGGCGAATCTCATCCTCGCACAATGACATTCTTTGGTTCTTCCTTCCTATCTCATCTATCTATATACCTTAGAAATCTTCAAAAGAAGAACCGAAGCAAAGTCAAGCAAATCAAGTAGCAGCAGTGCATCCAGACTCCTTCTATATATGGTGAGCTGGTCAAAGAGTAAATTCACAAGCATCAGCATGCAATGCAATGCTTCACACATTTTACAGGAGCCCCCTTCAGCGAAAATGTGCTTACTTGGTCAAACTGGTTTAAAAATAAAAAGATATATCCTTCTTTTTTAAGTTTAAGAAATATAAGCATTATTGAATGTGTAAGAGAACAACTAGAATGTCACAATTGATCATATAGGAACGTAAAAAGAAAAAACATGCTCACAAATCCTTCATAGATCAAAGTTGAAACTTAAACTAATGATGCCACAAACCAGTAATGAAAGATGAAGCCTTCGTCCCTTCAATGAACAACAAAAAAAGACTAGACTGAGCAGCTACAATAAAAGGTATACTCCACTAATAAGGAACATGAGATAGCACAACTTTTGCTGACTAGACATGTGATTGTCACTGTGTTTTTGCACTTCATTAGCCAGCAAAAGCAGACCAGCCCTTTAGCAAGTTTTTCCTTTTTTTTTCCAATCAGCAATCAAGACCAACCATGTGTTATCCATTTCTTGGATATTTACTCGTCAAGGGCTTTACAAAGCTGGTTAGATCAAAATGTGGAGAAACTGAAGAACCCACAAAACCTTCACCACAAAAGGGAAGGGAAAAAAGGCCCACCAACTCTGCCAATGAAATCACTTTTATTAGTGATCATCTCAAAATTATGCCAAAGATACTTTTCTAATCCTTGGAGAAAAATATAGCCTATATTCTACATTTATACTACCACATTGATACAAAACACTACAATTAACAAAGAATTTGTTTTCTTCCAAACAAACTTACTGATTCAACTGCATAACAAGGCACCATCAAAATCACACCAATCAAAAACATTTGTTCCTGCCAATACAAATAAAAAAAAGACACACATGAAAAAAGATCAACTATTTTTTCACATACAACAAACAAATGTACTACTCCCTCTGTTCCAAAATACTTGTCACAATTCTTTTTAAGAGTCAAACCATAGGAACTTTGATGGCATATACAGTACTTTGCATATAGTTTTTAAATATCTGAATTTTAGTTTTAAAACATCAAAATCAATCTAATCTAACTTAAATTTAAAAATCAAATTAACTCTCAAAAGCTAAACGTGACAACTATTTTAGAAACTGAGGGACTAGAATAATTCGAAAGTTAATATGATTATTTTGGAAATATAAAATTAACCTAATCTAATTTAGATTTTAAAAATTGTCAAATTAACTGTGGAGAAGTGAAACATTAGAATTCTTGGAACAAATACAACCAGGAGATGATTGATAACCTCGGGGTTTTTGTAAGCAGAGAGATGCTCAAATAGAAGGTATATAGAGAGAGTGAGAGTGATAACAACGAATACTCCAGCAACCAGTGTTGCCCATACAGGAGGTGAGTAACTACTGAAAAGGCCATGAATGACCCGATTTAAATACTCCGACGAAACCCCTTGCATCAGCTATGATTTTTAGGGGTTCGCCGGAAACCTAGGTTTTCTCCGTTGACGGAGCTCATAAAAAAAAATTTTTTTTTTTTTTTGGCCGGATGAATTTTTGTAAAAATTAAAATAATATTCAAGATTTTGAAGTTGGAGAGTTGAATTTTGAATGATTGGATTTCTGTAAATTCTACTGAAAAAGAAAAGAGATTTTCTAAATTTGGAGTTTATTTGAAAATTTTCCTATTTATGATTTGGTCCCTTGTTTTTTGCCTGTGAATTTGCTTTATTAGTAAATAGGTTGAAATGAAATATCCTAGATTCCAAGATTTTTAATTAAACGATATAAAGACCCAAAAGTAATGAAGTATCTATGTAATATACTTTGTTCAATGAATTTTTGTGGCCCATTTATGATTATTTAAATTTTTAATTAGTTAATTTCATCCTAATATATTTTCCTTACCTCTACTTCAAAAAAGAAATCATAATATTTTTTTATTTTAAATTATTTATTATAATTTTTTTAAAATTATTTATCATTTCAAAAGTTAAAAGTGTTTTTTTTTTCTCATTTCTTCCTTGGCTTGTAAGGCTTGAGTGATATTAGGCTGATTCGATCGATTATAGATCAAATAAAATATGAGTAATATTTTAGTATAAAGTATTAATAAAATATAATATAAGTAAAAATAAAATGGGTACTAAAAATGGGAGTTCGAACTTATGTCTACTTAAACCATCGTTTTAGTGGAAGGAATATTGTATCTTTTATCAAAGTTCTCATTTATACTATTTCTTTAACAGAAATTCTTAAATTAGATTTAAATTAGTCATTTAGACTAATTAACCCCCGCCCCCCGACGCAACACCTACCATTTTTTATTATGATCCATTCACACCCAGTTTGCCGGCTGTTTTGTCTCCTTATTTAATCTTCTTTTCTTCCTCAATCTTGTCTGCATATCTCGTATATATCTCCAAGACCCAACAAAGGCATGGAATGGAAAATTTAAAGAACCAGCTATAAAAAATTGTCATACACAGAAGTCCTCCCTGCATTCCACATCAGTCATAAGTTAATGATTATAGAAAATTGCATAAGCAAGTACCAATGCCTATGTGAAAGAACACCGTAAAAGAAGCCTAAAAACTCTACCGTCAGGTGTTAATGTAGTATGATCCAAGCAAAAGGGACATATTTATGTAACAAAAATCATTATAAATAGCTTATCAAGTTCTTTCCCCACTTCTTCAAAGGGACATTTGGTAAGAACCAAATAAAAAAGAACACATGGGATATTTGTTTTAAGGCCAGAAACATCAACAGACAAGATTTGCAGAAAAGATTTGTAGACAAAATTGAGGAAGAAAAGAAAATGAAATAAGGAGACAAAGCAGTCGTAGCAAATGGCTGGGTGTGAATGGATCGATAACCAAAAAAGGTTAGGGTAGAAATAGAATCAAGTCGGGGCTGGTCCGTTGGTCAACAATTTTTTTTTAAAAAAAACTTTTAAGTCATTTAGCTTTATTGGGTTGAGTAATATCATATAAAAAATTATTCAATTTTATGGAATCTCTACATCTAACAAATCGTTTTCTTATATGGTCATACTTAAGATATTTATATAACATTACAAAGATTTCATATTGTAGTCATACAACTAAATCTTTACTTGAAATAAAATTTAGATAATATTAAGAATTATTTTGTTTATGAATTTGAGACTTCATTAGCGATTAATAACACCATTTAATATTATTTTAAAAATATATTTGTTATTATTTTATTTATAATTAAAATTTTAAAAATATATTTTATAAAAAATGGATTTGTCCTGCGAGGCTCGCAACCCATAAAATGGTGCATCAAAATGATGGTCAGGCCGACCTGACCTGTCAAATTAAGAAGCATGTGCGGACACCTCGGGTGGGGTGAGTGTGCCCATATTGATAGATCTATGTATTATTCTTGAATACTACAAACACCTTAGCTTCGTTTAGCCATAGATTTTGAATTTGAAATTTAAAAATGAGTTACGAAGTTGTATTTTGAAATTTGATATTGTCTTTGGACATACAGTTTACTTGAAAAGTTAAAATTTTGTGAGTAGAAGTCGCTAGTCTGGAGCTTGAATTTTTGTAAGAAAAAATTACATGGCATAACATACTTAATACCCTAATTATAATCTATAACAATAGATATTAATAATTACTCCTGAAAGCAACAATAACATTTTTTAGGAGTGTATCAAATAGTTCCATCGAATACGTTAAGAAAATTTACCTTCTCTTATTTTTATGTCACTTGCACTGTTAAATCACTTCTGAAATTAAACTTTCTCTCCTATTTTACCAAATTCACTTGATTATTCTCATTATACCATCTTTTACATGTTTCCAAGCTCATTCCCTTTCACGAATTATTTGAAGTCCCATCGAATATTCTCTTATTTCTCGTCTCTTTCACCGTGTGTGTAGTGCTTGTCACTAGTTCTCTTTTCACGATGGTGAATAGAGGTGGTGAAGGACCAATTTTTATTGATGCATTTACTGTGTAACATCCTGTTCTTGCCTTGCACTTAAAAATTAGTCACAACTCAGAACTTAAAACAAAGCATGAAAGTTTGGCCAGATCCAAGTGTCACGACTCAAAACTTGATCGTGATGATCATATTTCACTCTCCATAATAGGTCAGCCAAATCAACTATGAATACAATATACAAAATAAAAGTTGCGAAAATACAACAAAATCAACAAGAAGATAGAAGATTTATATAAATACAAATCAATACTCAAACTGAAACATCATATTGTCACTGTGTATTCAAACAAGCCTCTACAAGATCAAAAACATAGTCTCCGAGAGTCTTTAAGAAGTAAAGAAAAGACAAAAATAAAGATAAACAAGAGACATCTGGTAACTACGGATTAGATAAGAAACTACCTCAGAGTATCTCCTACTCCAAGCCGCGGACATCATAGTAAAGACAAACTCAAGAAGTACCAGGCTCGTACCTACACAAAGAATACATAAGAACAAGAGTGAGTAAAATACGGTACTCAACATCGTCCTCAGTTGATCCTAATATAAAGAGATGACAAGAACTCCTATCATCCAGCTATCACGTCGCCAAGTCACCTCTTGAGCGCAACATGACATACTTAGCCACTAAGTAGCCTCAGATGGACCCCTTGCTCCTGCACAACTCTAATTATTCACACTCAATGGAAGAAACCAATAAATATGAAATAAGTAATGGTCTTTCATCTCAATTAATAGAAAATAAATGAATAAAGGAAAAAAATTATTAAAAGCGAATACACCAATTGTCTGAAAGTCCCTATCCTCTAAGAACCAGATTGCTACAACAAATCTCTAGCTAGTCTCTAAATAATAAAATAAAGTGTGAAAATAAGCTCCTAGCTCTAGTCGAAATAAAAGAATAACTAAACTCCATATCTTGGGTCCCCGAATCAATGAGGATTCACCAAATCTTCTAACTTCTGGGAATGATAATCCAATCAAATACAAATGTCTGGACGGCTGGCAAGATTTACATGGTATAAGATATGCAACATAGGGTATACAATCAGTATATTGAAGGTACTAAATATGCGAGCAAGAATAAAACAAGCTATCTAATAAGCATTGAAATATCTCATGGCCATGCAATGCATGAACAAGTGCTATTAAATATAATCTAATATGCAAGTTTTAATGATATTAGTCAAAAACTTCAATTTCAACATATAAAATAACTCAATATGAAATCATGCAGACTTAACATTTCATAACTAAGAAAATTCAACATTAGTTAAAACTTCTTTCAACACTTATTACTTCTGGCTAACACGTAACTGACTTTGAGAGGTGTTATAACTGACATACCTCATTTCACGTGGCTATAAATTTCAACATTCACCATGTTGGTAGGTCTTCCTAAACCTTGACAAGTGTAAAGTACATTGGTTGACTTCCTAGTGGATCCACTAAGCATAACATAACAAGGCACTCGTTGAGCTATAATATGTTTCTCCTATATTTAGCAACATAGGTATGGAATAAGGGTTATTGGCATATGAATCCTCTCAATGCTAATACTGATACGACCATGAATGAAAATCAAGCTAGTACGGAAGACAATCACACTTCAAGATCATTTATAATAAGACAAGCTAAGAAGCTGAAGGCTTTTCAAGCTATTATGATAAAGAGGTGGGTTGCATGGGAGACATTATACAAACACAAGGGACATATACAATATTTTGGACTTGCAATATACCAATAATTGAAGCCCAAGAAGGACCACAAAATAATCAGCCAACTAGCAGCCTAACTACAAGCCCAAATCGTCCAAGACCAAGCCTAAATGAGCCCAAAGGAGATTGACCCAATTCTATTCAATTAAGAAGAACAAAATACAAACAAATTAGATGAGGATGGGTGGCTAGAAGCTTCAATAAGGGAAGCCTAGAAACTTCTTGAACTTATCCCAATTTTACTCAACTTTGATTAAGGAAAACTTATCCAAATCCTACTACTTTTTGGACAAGTAGAGGCACTTTGGCTATAAATAGAGGACTTTTTCTTTCAATTAGACTTAGATTTTGATGATTAATATGAGCCTTTTGCTAAAGTAATAGTTATAGTTAGTATAGTTCTTATTTCATAGATTAGTTGAGTGATTAGAGATGGATTCCTTTAGTTGCGTCTTTAACTTATTTATTTTAGTTTAATCGAAGGTTCTTTCGTTTGAGAATTTGTGTTTGTCTTTGATTAATTGATTGGATTCTTGTTCATTTACTTGGTTCAATTAGGAGGTGAGGGTATAAAGTCCCTTGTTTTCTATAAACTGGTAAATCGTGTAAGCTTCCGTATATCCTTTTCCTTTTATTTCTTCCTCCCTTGTTTTTATATGTGACTCATAACCCAAATCTCATAAAATACTACTCCTAAAAAGTGACACATGCTGAGCATTACTCATTCTATCTGCCTCGTTCGCATACTTAAATTGACAGGACCTATGGTTCATGCTATTAACATTCTTCTTAAATCATGCTAAATCTATACTGGGCTTAAGTTTAGGAAGCCAACATCATCAATTTATGACTCATGAACACTTGAAAATATTTATAATCATGTTTCTAACCTTACAATTTACTAACTAATAAACTCTGGCAACAAGTCATGAAATTATTGTTAAAATTAAGAACAACACATAAAAACTTCGTATAAGGGATTTATAACCATGAAGTTGACCATACTTTACAATTTAGGAAAAATTATAAAATTCATACTTCAATGGAAACCTTTTAAATTCCTGAGCTATATTATCAAGAACTCATGCAATAATGACGATGATGATCAAGAACTGCCAAATTTCACGATTTTATCATAACCAATAAATTTAGAATTCACCCTAGAATTTTATGTTATGTCATAATTCAAAATAATAGAGGAACTTGGGCATATGGGATGAAAGTAATCCTTTCTCATAACCCACATACCTGAACCTCGTAGAACTTTTAATTTAAATTAAAAAGGAAACCTAGCTTTTGCTTGAACTATAGAGAGAAAAACCTTGAGAAAAAACCCTTGCTTGATTTGATTAAGTGAATAATGAATAGAATAGGGTGTTTAGGGTATTTATATTAAATAATTTGGGACCAAAATGACATCAAATTGGGTAAAAAAGGCCTGAGAAATTACAAAAAATGCTTTCATTAACTAACATGAAATTTGTCAAAGCATACCACAAGTCCATTATGTGACTTGTACAATGCCACTCCATGACACGTGGATCAAGTTGTAGGGTTGTATTTGGATACTAGAAAGAGTATGTCACCCTACAAGTGCATACCATAAGTCTTAGTATGTCACTTCATGGCTCGTAAAGTGAATTCATGAAAACTAGGCTGGAAACAACTTTCTGTCTAGCAGTACATAACTCTATGGCACGACTTATGGTCTTACATATCTGAGTTATGGTATTGACTCGTGGAGTACTGGGAATCATTCAAACTTCAGGCAATATTTCATAGTTTGACAACACGACTCATGGTGAGACACATCACAATTCATGGTCCTAACTCGTGGCCACCTAGTTTTGAAGCCTAATTTAAGTATGGCTAGAGAGTTGTACAGGCTTGCACTCTTAGGAGTTAGTTTTGGTTGGTGCCAATGATGGGTATATGTTAGTTCAGAATGCTTTTGAATCATCCTTAGTTTTTGAGGTGAACGAGAAGTAAGATAGTGATTCGGTCTTATTCCAACTGAATGGTGCAGTTCAGAAATAAAAGGTACAAGTTTTCTATCAAAGGGGAGATGGCGTGTTTCAATATCAGGGTCTTCTATGTATTCCAGATAAGATAGTTTGAGGCATAAGATCTTTTCTGAGGCTCATAATTCCAGGTATTCCTTTCATCGTGGGGCAATAGGATGTATAAGGACCTGAGAGAGATCTATTGGCGGAATGGAATAAAGAGGGACATAGCCAAGTTTTTGGCTAAGTGTCCTAATTTCTAATAGGTTAAGATTGAGCATCAAAGAACAACAGGTGAGTTAACATAACTTTGAGATTCCAGTCTGGAAGTGGGAGGTGATAAATATAGATTATTTCATTGGTCTACCTCATATCCAGAGTCAGCATGAATTTATATGTAATAGTAGAACGAATGTCTAAGTCAACTCATGTCCTACCTGTTCGTACCAATTATTCAGCAGAGTATTATAGGAGAATCTACCTTGAGTAGATTGTCAGGATGTGTGGGCTTCTTTTGTCTATTATTTCAGACCGAGGCACATAGTTCATCTCTCAATTTTTTAGGTTGTCTCATAAGGGTCTTGGCACCCAGGTTTACTGTAGTATATTTTTTCACCATCAGACATATGGTTAGGATGTGAGGACCATTCACACTTTGGATGATATACTGAAGACGTGCACTATTGACTTTAAGGGTAGTTGAGATTATCACCTACCTTTGATATATTTTACGTATAATAATAATTATCACTCTAGTATTCAGATGGACTCTTTTGAGGCTTTATATGGGAGGATATATAGATCTCCCATCGGTTGGTTCGAGGTTGGAATGGAAGCCAAGATAGGGACAGAGTTAGTTCATGATGCGACTCAAAAAGTTCAAATCATTATAGATAGATGGAGGATATCTCAACGTAGACAGAAGTCTTATGAGGATGTGAGGAAGAGATATTTAGATTTTGATGTTGATGATTGGGTTTTCCTGAAGATGTATTCTATGAAAGGAATCATAAGGTTTAGCAAGAAAGGAAAGCTCATTCTGCAATATATTGGGTCATATTAGATTTTGAGGAGGATTGGTAGTGTAGCGTATGAGCTAAACCTTTTGGTATACTTAACAACAGTTCATTCGATCTTCCATTTATCCATATTGAGGAAATTTTTGGGATATGAATCCTTGGTAGTGCCAATAAATAACATCAGTATTCGAGAAAACTTGACCTATGAGGAGGTCCCATTTTAGATCCTAGACCATCAGGTTACAAGATTAGAAACAAGGAAGTAGCGTCAGTCAAATTGTTATGTTGAAACCAGTTAGTTGAGAGAGTGGGAAGCGAGGATGACATGATGAATAAATACTTATTTTCCCCCCTAATAGCATTATCTCATTCTGAGGTAATTAACCGCTTTGTTCAGCTATTATCCCCTTGTCAATTGCATATTGCATATTAGAGTTACATGAGTCCCATTGTGAATATTAATGTTATATTTAATGAGTTCATAGTAGGTTAGTCTAGCTCCGTCATAGTATCATGCATATCAGTTCAGCTCAATCAATGCCATGTGTAAGATTGATAGTCAGTCAATCAACTTTCATAGTTAAATCCCCTCAATTTCAGCTTAAATATTCATCAAGGACGAATAATCTCAAGGGAAAGATATTGTGACACTTTGAAAAATTATCTTAGACCATTTTTAAACTAAGCCTAAAGATTAAATAAAAAATTATGAAAAATGAACTTTATGGATAGGTCCACGGACCTTCAACTGAACTGACAAGTCATGGAGCCCGACATGGACTTATTCTAGTAGATCAAGTTTAAGTTTCCAAATTTCACGAGGCATTTGATGGAACGTAGTCCAGTAGACGGTTTGTCATTTTGTCCATTATTTTGTTCCAATGTATTATAAAATCAAGGAGGTTTTCATAAATCTATTTACGGCCCATCATCTTGTTCATGAGCCGTAAAGCCCAACTTAGAATCATTCCAATAAGAATTAAATTTTGGACAAAATTTTATGGACCAGTTGATGGTCTGTCAACCCCATTGTGAGAGTTGCCCACTTTAGCTTTTAACCTATTCTCTTTAGGATTATTTGGGTTTTTCCTACTTTTTGTTACCTATACAACAATGTTTGAACTTATTTAGAATGGATATATATATATACCAAAACCTTAGATTTTCCTCATAATTATTTCACTCAGACTTGGAAAAAATCTTGTACGTTCTTTCTCTTTAAC
>JBDJHY010000102.1:15573254-15589311 GCA_039654485.1 Withania somnifera | reverse complement strand
TATTATATGGGTCATGTGGGAGAGTGTAAGAATTTACACATACAACAAGTCTTTTTGAGACTTGGATTGTGACCACATAAAAAATTTACCTCGTCTCCCATGTAAAGTAATAAATCAGTCAATTAATTTTTCTCCAAGTTATACATATATGGTAATATCTTTAATGGGAAGAAAATAATATGAAAATCCTAAAGGTTAAAGAATTTGCTAAAGAATCGCTAGCCTAACTATAAATACGTCTGTAACTCAATCAATTTGGTATTCCAATTCTAAGATAGGCATAGGCTAGAAGACTCAAAATTCGTGTTCTTAATTCTCTCTCAAGTTGTTCTTAGTTTTTCTTCCTACACTTTGACAATCATGGGTGAAGGTACATTCCTATTTATTTTTATGTTACGTTGGCTTTGCGATTATGTGTTGAAATTCAACAACCCTGTCATGCGCTATGAGAATTTACAACTTAATATTATTCTTCTATTATTGGTTCTTTTTACGAATGATTAATACCATTGCAATTTCTAAGGACTGGATTGTTGATAAGCTAATTTAATCAACCTCCATCTAAAAATAAAAAATTTAATCTACCTTTACCTACCAATGAAACTTCTAAAAGCTGTCTATGTATAAATTTGTTGGTGTTGGGGCCTACAAATTGATGAGTATTTATTGCTTCTTTGTGTACCTTTCAAAAAGAATACAAAAGAAATCGAGTTGCTAACTGTAAGTGGACCTTTCTTTAGTGATGATAGTGGAGAAAAGAAGATTAGAGTCAAGTAACACTGTGGTATTTAGGTCCTTAAATTTAAAGAAATTACTAGAAATAAAGTGATGAATGTGGCCATCGATTATATGTTAGGAAAGAAATCAACGTTTGATACAAAAATGTTAGTATTGTTTTTCCTTGTTTTTAATGCAATAAATTGTTGTCCTTTTTAATTATAAAAGATGCAAAAAGGTAAGAGTCCCTAGGTAGGGTTCCAAAAAAGAATCATTGTATTTGCACTTAATATTATAGGCTCCGATCTACTATTTGTAATTGTATTAGTAAATTGTTATACATATTTATTTTCTGCATTAAATTGGCATTTGGTTGTGAAAATTTAAAATATTTGTGTTAGAGTAAAGTTGGAGTTGTATTTGATTACAAATTTAAATTTAAGTTGCTTTTGAATTTTTAGTGAGAAGTGGAGTGAAAAAAGTGAAAAAAAGATTTGCTTGTTTTTGACTTTTTTAAATATAACTTCAATTAATTGTATTTAAAATTTTCATGATCAAACATCAACTTGAAGTTGAATTTAGAATCAAGTGAACATTTTTCTTAGAAAAAGTGAAAAAAATATTCATGGCCAAAAGAAACCTAAAATTATTGCATTTAGATAAACCAAATATATCTGTGTTGCATCGGACACGAGTGGAATAAATAAAATTCCTTTCCACTTAATCAATAATTTTGGATCTTGGATATGATAAAAGAAATTTTTGTCAAAGAATGATTTTTCTAGCTTAAGATACGCTTTATGCGGTCCAAATTTAATTAATCAAGATTTTTATGAAAAATAGAAATGGACAACTACTTCATGTGAAAAAGAGAGTTGTACCATTTCATGTTCATTCAAACAATTAATTATTGTCATATGTTTATAATATACATATACATCGTATAGTATAGTATAATAATAAAAATGAAAGATACAAAATGTCATTCCACATTGGAATGTCTCTTTATTTCTAACAGAAATCTGTGTAGGACCTGTTTGGACAAATTACTGATTGAAAAAAAAGAATACTACTTATTAATTATAGAATAATTAGTTAAAAATATCTGGAAAGTGATATACATGACTCTATATATATATATATATTTTTAAAGTAAAAAGAAGAAACATTAGCTCACAATTTATTTGATTGATATTTAACTATATATATATATATATATATATATAGTTGCAATTTTCTGCATTAAACGGTATACATATTTTTGCACGTTAGGTGACTTGCAATTTTATTATATAACTTATTAGACTCGTTTGTTTAGAACAAAACATGTCTGAAGTATAATTATGTAGAACAAAAGCAGACCTGAATTATAATAAAATAAAAATTATTCCTATTTTTGAAAAAAGAAAAGGAGAGAATATAGCAAAATCTCTTGAAACCTTTTCGATGAAGATAATTTATTTTATTGTGCTAAAAATAAGTTAGTATTTGGAAGGATATAGGTGCAAGCAAATTCAGATAAGAGAAAAACTAAACTTTGAGTAATGATTCCTTCAAAGGAAGGATTTCCAGAATTTTTGTTATTGTTTCCTGGGTGAAAATAATAATAATAAAAATAAAACCATCTCTGACAAATTCTCAATAAATAAATAAATTAAACAAAAATTTATATTAAAAGGGGAAATGAGACAAATTATAATTCTTTTGTATAAAATGATAAATAGGTTATAACAATTGTTATCAAAGAATCTTAAACAAGGGTGACTATCACAATACCGTAAATTATATTAATGATAATAAGTTAAATAATTGCTGTATTAAATCAAATAAGAGAGATAATTGTAACATCAAAAAAATTTCTCAAATATTAATTAGCTTAAAAATATTTTTTTAATATTTATTTATCAAATACATATTGCTTCTTACTAAAAAAAAAATTAAAATATGTATTTTGAATAAATTAGCATAAGAAAACTGGCCAAAGAAAACTAAAAATTTCATCACAAAAGGTGCCCTTTTTTTTTTTGGTAGAGTTACAAAAGGTTGAGAATCAAACAATATAAATTTTAATTAATATTTTAAAATATATTTTTTATTATATTTATATAAAAAAAATAACTTATAATATTTTTGTATAACTTTTAAATATTTAAATTTAAATATTAAATATTAAACTAATTTAATTTTAAAAAATAATTAAATTAATTCTCAATAAATAAAAATATGACAATTAATTTAAAACAAAGAAAGTAATGTTTTGTTTTCCCACTTATTGAGAATAACAACATTTTTCCTTTTTTTATTTTTTAATCTAGGAGTAATAGTAAATGAACATTTTCCATAATTATCTTACTTATATCGATAATCTCTAGATTAATTTTAATATCATTTCATGATGAGTGGAGCTAATGTTGTCATACAATATTCTGTATACACAGCACCCAAAGAAGCCTGCAACACTTAATACATCAAATTCATATTCTCCCTGTCTTAAATTATATCCATTGTAATTTCAAATTATTTATTATTTATAACTTTAATAAATAATCATATTTTTTTTTGTATTATTTTTAATAAAAACATTTTTAATGCTACAAACATCTTAATAAAGTAGTATTCAGTAAAAAAAAAATAGAATTTAATACAAATAAATATTTTCTCTGTTTCATGTTAAGTGAATTGTTGAGTAAATGCACATCCATTAAAAAAAAATAACTAGGACATAACTTTTTATTTTTACCCATCTTAATTATTTCAAAATTAGCCTTGAAAACGGAGATGATCATTAATGAAAACTATAAAGGAGGAACAAAAACAAAAAATATTTTTAATATTTCTATTGAATTTTAAACAATTAAATTATTTTAAACCGTAAAAATAACTCCAACAATTTACTTAATACAGAACAACATGAAATAATCAAGTAGGCTCAACAGGTAACTACAAAGAGTGGCGGAGCATATAGGAGTAAGAGGTTCATTTGAACCTCCATCGAAAGAAAATTATACTATTTTATATTATTTAAATTATTTTATATATAGAGAAAAAGTTAATATCAAATCCTTTTTGACTAATTTATTTATTTTACTTATTTAAATTTTAAATCCTGTTAATAAAAATTCAAACTTAAGAAATATTGAATGAAAGTGTTAAGTTGTTAGGATTTGCTTAGTGATTGGCTAATGATGCCAAAATTTTGGATTAAGTACTACTAGAACTTTGTGTTGTCCTAGATGGCTCAACAATTCTCGTACCCTATGCATTTCGTATTAGTTGGCTTTTTTATTCAGAATATTTATGTTAATTTAGTTATTTAATTTATAAAATTAAGAATATTTTGTATATATTTTTTCTTATTTATTCTTAGTGAGAGTATCAAGTAATTGCATTTATTATGACATTTATGGTTAGACTTTGAAAGATATACAAGTAAAATGCACCTCTAATAATTGATTTCTTAATAGGTGTTTTAAATTAATCGGAGTTAATTAATTGATTCTCATGTTTAAATATATTTACTCTATTTTATTTTAGTTGGTCTTCTTATTAGAAATATTTCTACCATTCAACTTTAATTGTCACTTATTTATAAAAAAATAAATAAATTATTTTTTGTTGTTATTTTTGACATATTAAGAAAAGATAATTTTTCTTATATTATACCCTGCACGTTAATTACTTATTTCTCAAATCACTTTTCAGGACCTAATACTAAGCATCAATTAATAAGGATAGTGTGATAAAATACTCCTAATAATTATTATTTTCTTAATGGATGTATCAAATCCCTGAGGAAGCAATTGTTTCAATTTACTTATTTTATTTGTGAAATTAAGAAAAATTTATCATGTTATTTCGATTCTACCTCTACTATTATTCAATAACTATATGAAGTGTATACTACTTTAGTTTTTTTTAAATATGACTAATAAAATTAAGACAGTAAAATAAACGTCTAAAAAATATTTTTTTAATAATGTGTTAAATAAATAAGGGGTTACTAAAATAAAACAGAGGAAGTACGTTCATTCAGTATATCAAGAAAATATTTTATTATTATTAATTACTTATTTTAAATCATTTCTTAAAAACAGAAATATTAGTGGACTAGATATTCGGAATAATTAGATGAATTTATGATTGTGCCAAGTTCTGGAATAATTAGGAGCCTGTATGTTAGGTTAAGCACGTGTTTACTAGTCAATTTTTTTAAATTAATTTGACAAATGATGATTGTTCAAATCACTTGGAATTCTTAATGCTAATTGCAAAATCTATTCACTAAATGACAGAGATTAATTTATTTATGTGATGGACCTGAAAAGTGGTACTATCTGTTCACATAATAAAACTAATAAAAAGTTTCAATTTCGTAATGTCCTTGAGAATGTACCTAACATAATAATTGTGTGGATGAAGCCCTACAATTTCATTTTCTCCTGTTCTTGCAATAAATGTGCTCAATAATCAAGTTTATAATTTTATGTCTGAAATAAATAAAATGTGTACATCCAAGAGATTTTGATATATTATTTTCCGTATCTCAAAACGCTTTAAGTCTTTCAGTATGCATAACAATAATTCGAATAGAATTGAAAAAAATAAATATATATAGACATAACAATTTTTTTTTTAAATTTCAAGTTTTAATATAATTTTTTTGGTTAACAAGCTACAATAATGATGAATATTTTATTTGATTGGTCTGACATTTTTTTTTGCTCTAATACGAAATTAAATATTATCGAGTTTTACAAATTTCTCGTTTTGACGGGGTTGCGCCAAATATCAATACTTGATTCGTTCTTATTTGTTTTAGTGGTAAATATGTTGACGGGGAATTTAAAACGAAGTGTGATAATTTATGTTATTTGTAAGTGATATAATTTTGATTAATGAGACTCGTGAAGATGTTAACGTTAAGTGGAGGTTTGGAGACAAACACTAGAGTCTAAAGGATTTAGGTTGAGAAGGATCAAGACTTAATACGTGGAGTGCAAGTTCAGTGATGTGATGCATGAGGCTGATGTGAAAGTGGGACATAGACCATTCAAAAGAGAAGTAGTTTTAAATATCTTCAATATATTATCAAGGAAAATGAAGAGATTGGTAAGAATGTCACTCATTGTATTAGTGTAGGAATCACCGTAAAGATAAGTTCCAAGAGAAGTGATTAGACTAGCTATGTTATATGAGGTGAAGTGTTGGCTGATTATAAATTAAAACACTCGGAAGATGAAGATGGTAGAGATAAGAATGTTTCAATAGATGTGTTGATTTACTAAGAAAGATAAGATTAAAAATGAGCTAATTCTGTAAAAGGTTGGAGTAACTTTAGTAGAAAGTAAGATACGAGAAGTGAGGTGGAGATGGTTCAGACACGTGATGAGGAGATTCACGGATAACCCTACATGGAGGTGTAAGAAATTTGTTGTGCATTAATTCAGAAGTGGTTGAGGTAGATCAAATAAGTATTAAGGATAGGTGATTAAATTAGACATAATAGTTGCAGCTTATCAAAGACATGACCTTAATTAAAAGGGTGTTGAGGACGCAAATTCGAATAAGTAGGACTATGTTCAT
Source organism: Withania somnifera (assembly GCA_039654485.1). Classification (NCBI taxonomy): domain Eukaryota; kingdom Viridiplantae; phylum Streptophyta; class Magnoliopsida; order Solanales; family Solanaceae; genus Withania; species Withania somnifera. Next base: position 15,583,011 of record JBDJHY010000102.1, on the reverse strand, counting down.
GCTATTATGTAGGAGTGCATTATCTTGTTATCTTACTAGTAGTTGTAGTGTTACATTAGTACTTTGGTGTTCTTCAACTTTGTTGATATTTGTTGTTTCATGTAATTCAATTGTAGTATAGTTTTGTTGTATTCTGCTGCACTACTACTATCAGTTGTTTTGGTTCTATCTATTGTCTCTGATACTTTTCTAAAATATTATTATTTTGAGCGAGAATCTACCTATTTATCGAGAACACTTATATTGTCTTACTTCTAAAATAGAGATAAAATCTATATAGATTTTCACTTTTCTTAGCTCTCATTTCATAAAAATATATTGTAGTTGTTACAAATTAATTACCAAAGCAACCTAATCAATAATTTCCGATTTTATTTTAATACTAGTACTACTAATAGTAACTTGTTCCATGTGCTAGCCAGGCAATCAATCTAAATATAGTCAAAAGAAATGTAAAAGCTAAACCCCACATCTCATACTCAAGATCAATAATTTAAAAGTTTTTTTAATGCCGTGCCAGTCTTTTTGATTGATGGAATATGTTAAACCCAAAAAAGAAACCACAGCTTCAGTAAATTTTGTTGTTAATTCATTTTAGAAAGAAGGTTTTAGACAACTTTTAATTAGTATGATATGTTTAATATAAACATTTTTTTAATATTTCATATCAAATTAAAATAAAGGGAACAGTAAGAAAATACCCCGCAAAACATTATACGCAATCCTTACGTATATATTTAATTTACCTATAGTAAAAAAATCATTGGATTAATTCAAAAGATATACTATTTTTAGTATCTTAGTGTTACAATCCACGCGGTTTACCAAATGTCAAGCTATTCTTGCTTTGATTTTTACATTTTCTTCCACTATCAATATAATGAAATTGCATAAACAACTTCACCTAATTATACTCTAATACCATCATAAATAAATGAAACTTAGGAAGTATTAATTTCATTAAAAAACCAGTTGAAAAGATCAAGGCACTTGAAACTAATTATGAAATATTAAATATATTTGATTATGTACTTTCCCTCCCTCGTTTCAACCCCTCCCCCCCTTCCCTACATTACCCTACACAATTCAATAATCAAATTTATATAAATAAAGATAAAAAAAAAATTATGATTCATACTTTTCTTTTTTATAAATTATTAGATTATGCATATTTACTTTTATTAACTTATCAACTGACTTTGACTTTACATAATTATCAAGTGCTCATCATGTTAATATAAAATAAAAAATATTTATTTTATTTAATCATGAATTTTTATTTTTTAAACTTTAATTATATAATGTACAACACAATAATTTAAAATTTATGGATAGTAATATATTTATTATCTAACTGCTTCAATATAATCTCAAAGTTCATTAAAAAAAAATTATCCCTCACCCCACCCTTATATTTATACATTTTGACTGTTTTTTATTACTTTTCTAATTGATTAAGTACTTATCCATTTATATTTTGATGAATTTTCTATAATATGAAATTGAAATTTATAAATTTCATCAAGTGTAACAAATATAATAAAAGAAAACATAGATTAGAAGAAGACTTTAATATAATCTTACTCTATTATAAACGGTATATGTCAAATACAATTTTATCTAAAATTTTAAATATATTGTTTTATTTAAATCTAATAAATATTAAATTTTTCTTAATATTAAAAAAAAAAAAGAATTCAGTAATGCGCCAATTTTTTAAGAATGTGAATTTTAAAATAAAAAATTTATTTTATACAAAAATAGTTATTGTGTAACTTATGTACATCGTGTTTAATAATACTCTAAAAGCTATTGCATTAAAGTTTATATTTTTAACTTGTGATTTATCTTTGTATTTTTTATTTTCTTTTTTTTTATAATGTGAAATTAAAAGAAGTACAAAATTAATAAAAAAATTTATACATATAAGTAAATTTACAAATAAAATAAAAATAAATAAAAATATCTAAATGCCTATAAATAAATTTTATAATCCTCCTAAAAATTAAATATGTGAATGTGAAATTAAACAAAGAAATTGGCCCAATTATCAATTGCATACAATTTACATAAGTACAAAAAATTGTGATAATAAACAAAACTAAAAAAACTGAACAATAACAAACACCTTTTTTGAAAAACTTAAAACTTATCAAAATTTACTATTTCCGCAGTTATTTGTTCTACTCTTCGTTCTTTCTATTATCTCTTCTGCAAGTTAACAATAGCAACAAAACTATCAATAAAAATAAGAATAACTCTAAAAAGAATTATAAATTAGATAATAGAATTCACTTCTAAACTTGTAAATTAATATTTACAATTTAATAGTTCTGTTCATCAATTAAGTTAGTTAAGTCATAAATGTATCAATTTACTAAAATTTATATATTAATACTTTATATGAATATTTAGTATATTTAAAAATAATTCTTATGTCATTTTACATATAAAATTAGTTAAATAATTGTTAAGAAACAAATAAACTACTAAATAAAGAAGAGTAGCTTTCTTTTTTTTTGTTTGGTAACTAAATAATAAGTTCATCTTATACCAAAAAAAAAAAAAAAGTTGTGTAATTTATGTACCTCGTGTTTAATAATACTCTAAATTATTATATTTAAAGTTTATTTTTTAACCTGTGATTTATCTTTGTATTTCTTATTTGCTTTTTTTATATTGAGAAATTAAAGGACGTGTAAAATAAAAAAAATTTATACATAAATGTAAATTCACAAGTAAAACTTAAAAATATTAAATTAATTAAAATATCTAAATATTATAAATATATTCTATGATCCTCCAAAAAAATGTGAATGTGAAATAAAGCAAAAAAATGGGACAATTACCAATTACATACAATTGAGTTAAACACACACAAAAAAAATTATGAAATAAACAACACTAAAAAGAAGGACAATAATCAAATACATATTTTTTAAAACTTAAATATATCAACTATGCCACCAAATTTTTCACTTCCGCAATTATCTGCTTCTCTTCTCTTCGTTCTTATCTCTTTTACAAGTCAATAGCAATAATAATAAATATAAGAATAACTCTAACAAAACTTTTATATTAAATAATAAAATTCACTGCTAAACTTGTAAATCATTATATACAATTTAATAGTTATAGTTGTCAATTAAATTAGCTAAGTCATAAATATATTAATTTACTTAAATTTATAAATTAATATTTTATATAAATATTTAGGATATTTAAAAATAATTAATTATTTTATTTTAGATATAATATCTATTCTAAATTCCGTTAAATAACTGTTAAGAAATAAATAAGTTATTAAGTAAAGAAGATTAGCTTTTTTTTTTTGGGTAACTAAATAAGAAGTTTATTTTATACAAAAAAATATTGTATAATTTATGTACGTCATGTTTGATAATATTCTAAGTTATTATATTTAAATTTGATATTTTTAACATGTGATTTATACTGTGGAATTAAATGACGTTCAAAATTGATAAATATATCGTGTTTAAAAAAATATACATAAATATTAATTTGGAAGTAAAATTAAAAATAAATATATAAATATGAAATTAAACAAAGAAATCAGACAATTATCAATTGCAGACAACTGAGTTAAATACAGAATAATTGTGAAATAAACAACACTAAAAAAGAAGAACAATAATATCAAACACTGTTTTAAAAAACTTAAATGTATCAACTGTGCCAATTATCTACTCTTCTCGGCTCTTCATTCTTCTTTTATCTCTTCTTCAAGTCAACAATAGCAACAAAATTATCAATATAAATAAAAATAATTTTAATTTTTTAAAATTAAATAATAGAATTTACTTCTAAACTTGTAGTTAATATATACACTAATAGTGTTGTTCGTCAACTAAGTTAGTTAAGTGATAAATATATTAATTTACTTAAATTTATAAATTAATATTTTTTTATAAATATTTAGAATATTTATAAAATAATTCATATTTTAATTTTACATAAAAAAATCTATTCTAAATTACAGTTAAATAATTCTTAAGAAACGGATAAATTTATAAGCAAAAAAGAGTAGCTGTTTTTGGGGAACTAACGATTTCATAATTTAGTTTTATCCTATTAAATTTCTTCTACATCTAAATTTATTTATTTACCATAACAGTGAAAGTGAAGCAACTTGGACTTGTATATTCATCGATGAATTTATTTTAAAATAATAATACGCTCAATATTTGCATCAAGTATCAATCTGCAAGACATATAAACTTTATCTATCGTGAAAGTTCACATCTGATTTCTGTACTTTTCACTAATCTTGTACTTAATTTTAAATTAGCTACAATTTAAAATATAAAATATATATATAAAAAACAATGAAATTGGTAAAGTATTATGCTATAAACTAATGCTCAAATAAAACTATATATTGTGAAAGACAAAATTAACATAGCTACTAATTAGTCTCTTCATTTTTTTTTTTAAATAAAAAAAAATATAAACCTGTTTTAGTTTGTCTTTCATTGAAATGAGTTGGGATACATTAAATTAGTTCATCCATATAAATAAAATAAATCACATGAATATACTGCATCATCTTAGATGACAAAAATATACATATAAATTAAGAATAAATAATTAAATAATATATTTTCATAATCTAAAACACAAACCATAAACTCAATATAGATATTCAAATAAAGAAATTGTCACAAATCTTAACAATATATGAAAGTAATAAAAAAAATAACGATGGAGATAAAGGTTGGATTATAAAGGAAAAAGAGTAGTAACAGTGATAGTACTCGTTAAATTAAATTATTAAAAAGACGAGATTAATAAAATAATATGTAGAAGTATATATAAAAGAGATTAAGAAGTTAGAATCACATTTCAATTCAAATTTTATTTAAATTTCAAATTCTAATATCATATATTAAAAGAAGATCGATTTTATTATTCTTTTTTATCTTGCTATTTTTAAATACAATGTATATTTATCTTATAATTTATATATTTAGATTGAAATAAATAGTTGAAATCAAATTATTTTTTCTTTTTTATAATAAATGATAACGAAATAAAGGAAGACTTGTCATTCTTCCTTATCCATTCTATTTTTACTTTTTTTTTTCCTATGCTTGTTTTACATTTATCTTCCTTTATTTCTTTGTTTTTTCCTCTTGTTTGTTTGTCATAAAAATATTTTTTTTTAAAATTAAGAATGATTTAGATATATAAATAAATTACAAATAAATATATACATCGGATTTAAATAGCTTTAATTTGTATTTAAAGTGTTAAAATAATTTTCAAGGAGGGGGTGAAATACACACAACACATAGATATTATTATTATTGGTATTATTACTACTACTATTACTAATTATTATTGTTATTATTGTTGTTGTTGTTGTTATTGTTATATTTGTATATTTTATTTAGTTTTTGAATGAAGTGTATTTAGATATATTTAATAACATCTAGCTAAGTTTATGATGTAGTAAAAATTATTTAGAATTCTTCAATTATAAATTTTTAGTTTTAAGTTAATAATAGAATATACAATATTTTACCAAATTAGTTAGACAATAATAATAAGACTCAAATTAGATCTCTTTAGTGTGATAACTAACTATTTCTAATATGCAATTTTGGTATAATTTCATATTAGTTTTAATTTAAAATTAACAAGTTATATTAGCTTTAATTCTTATATAATATATAGAGATTGCTACTATTAATTATTTTAATTTCAAATTCTTATATTTTAATTATAAATATTTAAAATAAATGAGATATACTAATTTTATTATTATTATTATTATTATAATTATTTTTCAATTATTACTACTAACGCTACGTCGTACTATATTGTACTATTATTACTACTACTACAACTATTATTATTATGATTATAAATTTCTTTTATTTTTTTTATTTATCACAAAAACACATCATTTTTGATAACTCTTGTATAATTCTTAATATATTTATATCTTCATATTATAAATTTATTAATAAAAATTCTAGCTTACCTCCCCTACCCACACAAACCAACCCACCTCCACCTTAAAACCTCGTTAATAAAATTTTTTACTTCGCCATTAACATAACCCCACCCCACGCCATGGTTTTCTCTAGTTTACAAAAACCCTCCACTTGTTTCATCACTTGGTCTATATGTTTGTAACAGCACACAAAATTGAAAGAAAGACGCTTGGATTCTTGGCGTGACACGAACGTCTTTACACAAACTTTTCTCCTCATTTTCTCTCTTTCTCTTACATTACGCCAAACTCCCCCTTCTTTTTATTTTTCCTGTTTTACTACCTTTTGGTTTTGCACAGCTCGTCATTTTTCTATAAAGTTCGGTTTTATTTTCCTTTGAATTTCAAGACAAGTCTCTCATCTCACTTGGGTTTGTGTTTTCTTTAAGTTTAATTGAAGAAAAATTCTAACTTTGGTTTTATGGGTTTTGACTGTAACAGAGAAAATTACGCCGGTATTATTGCTTCACGGTGACCGGAGAAAAAAATGGAAAATTAGGAGAAAAAAAAAAGAAGACTTTTTAAAGACTTTTAAGATTTTCGAGACTTTTGGTTTTTTTTTTTGGGGGGTGTATAATAATTAGTTGTCCAAACGTAAAAAAATGGTGAGTCATTTTAAATATATATATTTTTTTTCCATTCACCTTGTATAAACAGAATTATATTCGCTTTCTATTTACATACTAATCATACAATCCCATTTTTATCTCTTTCTCTCTCTCTGTCTCTCCAATTTTATAGTTTGTGTTCTGTGTTATCTTCTCTTCTGATTCTTTGGGGTGTCCTTTTTTTTTTCTTTTTCTGAAAGAGTTTTATAGAGAGAGAAACAGTTTCCTTCGTCTCTTTCTCTCTCTCTTTTTGAATAATCATGTCTATGAAAAAAGGGTCATTACAATCAAATCTTGATTGTTTCTTGGAATGCACAACACCTTCAGTCCCTTGTCAGTTTTTACCACAGGTTTGTTTGTTTATTGATTTTTATTCTTTGGACCCTTAATTTGGTTTTGTTTAATTTTGTGAATGTGATTTGTTATATGGTATGATTTTTTTTTGTATGTCTGTATGTGCAGAGTGAGAAGAGGAATTTGAATAAGCTATGGCATCCATGGGAAAGGGAGAAAGTTGAATACTTTACTTTGGGTGATCTTTGGAATTGTTATGATGAATGGAGTGCTTATGGGGCTGGAGTTCCTATTAAAACAGATTCTGGAGAAACATTAGTACAATATTATGTGCCTTATCTTTCATCTATTCAGATTTTTGTCAGCAGGTCTTCTGTTAATTTTCTGAGGTATAGTTTTTTGTTGTTACATTTTCTTTGATGTCTCAATTGGATCATAGTTTGTTTGGGTATTTCCCTTTTCGTGTCATAAGAATTTGGTCCAAGCCTCGGGGACAGAGTCAGCTGGTATTGTTGCCAATGGGAGGCCGTGGAATTAGTCAAGGCTTTGGTGATATTCTGTTATTTTGAAGCCAAATGGGCTAATGAATTTATGCTTTTTGCTCCAGTTAGATCATTTTGAGGGTAGCTTGGTGCATTAAGCATTCCGTGTTCATGCAGGATTCGGGGAAGTGCCGCACCTTAGAAAAAGAGGGTTGTGGTTAAGGGTGTGTGATCATTTTAATTTTCGGGTTTGGGGAGGGCCACACTCCTATGGGGGTATGGTGTAAGGGCGGTATGATCAGTTTAATTTTTGGGTTCGGGAAGGGCCGCACCACTAAGGGTGTGTGATCATTTTAAGTTTGTTAATGGTTTATTAGTAACTTTTATGTTTTTGCAATTTTGAAGATAAATGGGGTTGTGCTACATTTCTGATGTTGTAGGGAAGAGACGGAGTCTGTTTGCGAGACGAGGGATTCATTCAGCGATTCGTTCAGTGATGAGAGCGAAAGTGAAAAGCTGTCAAGATGGGATGGTTGTTCCTCTGAGGAAGGTGATAGTCTTTGGCACATGAATGATAGATGGGGTTATCTTTATTTTCAGTACTTTGAGAGATCAACTCCTTATGGAAGAGTCCCTTTGATGGACAAGGTATCCTCTTTTACCATGATCATGACATTCTCAACAAGCTAACAAGAATTTTTACACCCTTTTTTGTCTCTTTAGCTACTTTCCTCCCCTCGTTGAAGTCTTAATTTGACTCATAATTTGTACTGATAGCTAGTACATATGTATTTGGTAGAATTAGACATGTTTGGTTGTAGATTTCTTATTTCTTCTATCTCCAGTTTCTTCTTTTTATTTTACCCCCTTTTCTATGAGCTTCAGATTAGAAGGAAAGGACTCATTGGGATATGTCTCTGTGTTTTTTACTTGTGATTTGTTAGCATTTATCTATACCCCTAATCATTGGTGACTTCTCTATTAGAGTGTTGTTATGTATTCTGTTTTCAACTGTAGCGTATGCTGTGGACTATGTGTGACTTAATCAACTAAGATAAAAAAATTGAAGCATTTGTTTTTTCTTTATGTATTAGAGTTATTGAATAATTCTTTATTTGAACAGATAATAGAAGATTCCATGTGACTTTGTCCTACAAGTTATTTGACTCAAAAATCCAATTCATTTTGCTTGCAGATTAGTGGCTTCGCTGAAAGATTCCCTGGATTAATGTCATTGAGAAGTGTAGACCTTTCACCAGCTAGTTGGATGTCAGTTGCTTGGTATGCCAATCCTCTCCCTGTTTCCCGTCTCTGTTTCTCCTTGCCCATATGATGATGGACCTGATGGTTTGTTGATATTCAAGTTAATGAAATTTGTACGCCTAAATTGTTGTTAAGTACTTCTGTATTGGAATATGTAATTGAGGTTTTCTTGATGTGTGTACGGTTGGATCTTGATTTCCATGTAGTGCATCTGCATCCTTTTGGTATTGCTGACTTGCTCTTTCGCGACCGACTAGTGAAATAAAAAGGAGGATTTTGGCTCTAACCTTTTCCGGATTTAATTACAGGTACCCGATATATCACATTCCTATGGGAAGAACCATTAAAGACTTGTCAGCATGCTTTCTCACATTCCACACCCTTTCTTCTTCTTTTCAAGGTATTATTTGATCTGTCCTTTGAAACTCCTACTCGCCATTGCTTTTCCCTTTTTGTGACAAGAGTGATGAAATTAGAGAATGTTTTACACCGACTTTATGGTCTAATGGTGCAGATATGGACCTTGATGGTGACATGGAGAATGGTAAACGAAAACGAAAGGAAGGAGAAAGCGTCCCCCTTCCTCCTTTTGGCTTAGGCACTTACAAGATGCAGGGCGATGTGTGGCTTTCAGACAAGAGTGGAAGGGACCAAGAGAAGCTATCATCACTTTTTAGTGTGGCAGATTCTTGGCTAAAGCAGTTGGGAGTCCAGCATCACGACTTCAACTATTTCATGGGCATTCGTCGTGGCTGACTATCTCTAATGATGATTTCGCACTTTAAAACCCCACCCATGTGGCTGACTACTGGAGGTTCCTTTTCTTAACATAGGCTCTGAGGGGTTTCTGCTTTTGTTGCTTTCGGTAGCACCAACAGCCTTAGTTCAAAAATCCTATATAAAGGCATTAGTCTTTTACGCGTTTCTTTCCAAATCCTAAACCAGAGTTTCATGGGACTTGTTTTTGTATAGGGAGAGGACTAATTGTGTAGGACATGACTCACTCTTATGATGACCCCTAGCACTTGTGTGTGAGCAGTTTGCTCCAATCTTTTGTATAAATTCCGAGGTGCCCTATTTTGTGTTTCAGT
>JBDJHY010000102.1:15562811-15573154 GCA_039654485.1 Withania somnifera | reverse complement strand
TTTTGGTCTAATGGTGCAGATATGGACCTTGATGATGACATGGAGAATGGTAAACGAAAACGAAACGAAGGAGAAAGCATTCCCCTTCCACCTTTTGGCTTAGGCACTTACAAGATGCAGGGAGATGTGTGGCTTTTAGACAAGAGTGGGAGGGACCAAGAGAAGCTATCATCACTTTTTAGTGTGGCAGATTGTTGGCTAAAGCAATTGGGAGTCCAGCACCCCGACTTCAACTTTTTCATGGGCATTCGTCGTGGCTGAATCTCTAATGATGAATTCGGACTATAGAACCCCAGCAGTGGGGCTGAGTACTGGAATTCCTTTTCTTAACATAGGCTCTGAGGTGTTTTCTCCTTTGTTGCTTCCGGTAGCATAAGCAGCCGTAGAACTCCTACATAAAGGCAGTAGTCTTTTACGCGTTGTTTTCCAAATCCTAAACCTGAGTATCTTAGTAAAAGATGCCATGCTTTAGTGACTTTAAGCTTGAGTTTTCTGTGACTTGGTTTTTGTATAGGGAGAAGGACTAATTGTGTAGGACATGATCTTTGCATAGACTCTTATGATGACCCCTAGCACTTTGTGAGCAATTTTAGCACGCTTGTGCAATTTGCTGCTCCATCCATTGTATAAATTCTGAGGTGCCTTTTTTTTGGTGTTTCTTTTGCGCTTTCCCTTGTAATATATTCATGTAAATCGTTGATCTTTCAACAGTTAAAATTCCAGTACATAGTGGAGAATGCTAGTTTAGTAGGAAGCTAAATGGTACACTGAAAGAGTTCACATTGAATCTTTAGTGACTAGTTCAGTACTTGGTTGTGAATGAGGTTTGGTTTATGATTTTTATGAAGGTTTAAAAAAGGCTAAAACATGAGCAGAAGTGGGTCCTGTTTTTGTTGCAGAAAAAGCCACAGCAATAGTGCTGCCATCATGACATTGCCTTGATAACGTGTCATTTTCTTAAAGAAAATAATTTAGTAAGATTTGGGAACCCAGCAATTAGTCTGTTGGCCATGTATAGTGGGCTTTCTGTTTGTATTCGTTTCTCGTCTTTTCTTTGTAGGACTATTCATGCACATTTAACATTTACGTTTCTCCCAATCTTGTTTTGGTTTCTTCCCTTCTTTATTAAAATGATTGGAGCATTTTAATGGGTGAAAGGATTGAAGTATAATTTGTCATTCAAACACGTGTCAAGCGTGTGCTGGGATTCATTCAAACATCCTTCTACGTAAGTTATTCAAGGGTGTTGTTTAGTTGTTAATAAAGTGAGCGAAAATCATAAAAGCTTAAGTTAAATTTTTGCAAAGACCATTCCGCTCTTAAAAAAGATTTCATATATATATATATAATAGATATTCTAACTATTCTTGACTTTAACAGTATGAAGGTCTTTAATTAAGCTTGAAAACTTGTCAAATGCCTTATAAACACTTTTTAGATTGTTTATGTGTATTATATAAAGATGAAACTATTTATAAGTCAAATGTCAATCAAAAGTCATAAGCTAATCATACCCATATTGAGGCTTTCCAATATATAAACACTTTTAATCTAATAAAGTGTATTACTATTTTATTTATTTTATATACATATATATATATAATATATAATCTCTGACATACCTTGCTTGAAACAAAGCTCTTAATTTCATCTTCACTCCATATAGAATGTTTCCTCTTTTTTTTTTCTTAACATGGACACTTTTAAATTTATAACTTTTATTAAATATTATTAATTTTTAGTCATACTAATAAAAAAAAACAGATTATTAGTACTTTTTATCAAATTCATTGACCGGTTATTAACAATTTCAATACTTCCATGCAAGCGCATAACTTTTTATTCATAAAATTAGTTTCACTATTTAAAAATACTTTTCAACACTTTAAATTTCTATTACAATCAATTAATCTCTAAATTAAATGAAAAGAAGTCAAATGATAATGGAAAGGAAATCTTGCATAATGCAATGTGCCTTACCTATAATGATAACTTCCTCTCATGATAGTGTGTACAAAAAGAAGGGATTCATGATAGGAGCTTTCAAATATTTATTATATTGAAAATCAAATTTTATTCTTTTTAAAAATTAATTTACTCAATAAAACTTACATAAAATAGTACTGGAGATTACAAATGTTTTCACTGAAACACATTTAAAAAGTATTATCCACATTGCAACCAAATTTACATGAAGAATAATAATAATAGTCATATAAAATCATAAACATATAGATTAATAAAAAAGAAGTATGCATATCTTAGTGGAGTTAAAAATAAATGGCTTAAGAAATTAATTTATGATTTGAGAATGGGGTTGGGAAAGATGAAAAGAGAATGGATAGCCCGCAATGTCGAAGAAGAGTGAATTTTCCTCCATGTATTGTACAACACTTAAGTATAACATACTGTTCAAAATGAAAATGACCCCGTAGAATATCCTTCATCATTAAATTTTCCACATCCATTTTAGTTCATTTTATCTTAGCTAATTTCTCTAGATGACAGTGAATAAAGTATTAAGTAATAGGTTAATAGTGGTCCAGTTCTATGTCGATAACAATGAGTACAAGTAGTTTATACTAACACTATTCAACTCCACAATCCCTTCAAGGCTCAAGCACTAGAATTAAACAGCTAGCTGAATTTGACCTTTTCTTTTTACAAGCCATTGGGGCCAACTTGTCATCAACTTTAGAAATGGTCCAATAGGACTAAAAAATAAAATAAAAAAACTTTAAAAGAAAGGATAATGATTTCACTATCTTATTTAGTAGTAGGGCATTTTGTTGATCTAAAAAGCGCAACCACTAACATATGACAATAAGAGAAAATGTTTAGTGCAACCACCAACAAACAACTCCTAGCTATATATGGGACATTTTGCTTATTTTTTATGGTCAATTAAGTCAAGAAGTCATGCCCACATTGGTTGTTTATTATCTGGCACTTGTTCAAATTCAGCTCATTTTGTGCAACAAACAACTAAGGAATAAATGAATTGTATGATCCACTTTGGGAACCAATGAAGTTAATGAATTAAGGAGAGTTAGCTTTTTTCTAGTATATATATGGGATTATGATGATCCAATCTATTGGCGGTGGGGGTGTTCATTTTAGTGCTTGATGATTGGACAAGCTCAAACTTAGTTAGAGATAATCACTTTTTTTTTTCATAAAAAATAATAGTTAGTGGCGTTAGAGTTAATTTGTGCATACCTGGATTAATTTTATGAAGTATCTGCCTCCTTTCAGTTCAATTATGTAAGTTTTTCTAACAAAATTTAGACAAAAGGGAAAAAACCACGAACGAAAAGTGAAACTACATGAACAATGACATTTTAAGGGGTATTTTTACTTTATTGACATAGAAGAAGTGAAACTTATTATATTATTTTTAATATAAATTTTGATTTTAATATATTAAATAATTTTAATCAAGTTTAGCTCCACAAATTAATCAAAGTGTCAAACTAACTCTTCAAGAGCGAAACATAACAACTATTTTAGAAAAAAAAGACTAATAACTTTTAATTTTTTTTAAATATAGACCTGAACCTTGTAATCTCATTCAATTTTATTAATCACTAAGATAATCAATCTTCCCTTGCCAATAAATATTGTCAAATCTCACTTTATCTTGTGGCGTCAATGGGAACATGCGACTTTGAGGTGTGGCACTAGAATCATGAACTTGTGGTTGATCATCATCATATATATACTGCTTCAAAGTTTCCACATAAAAGGTAATCTTGGGAAAGTTTTGATAGTTTTGTCAGTTTTTTAATGGTCACTTAAAAAAAAGATTTGGATAAGGAGAGATGCAAATGTATCAAGTTTGGTAGGTTTCAGAATTGATATATTTAATTTCATATTTCATATCATGTGTTAGGTGACCTTTAGTGACAAGTTAAATTAAAGTGTTATCAAAGACTCAAGTCACATGTTCTACCAATTAAATATAATGTTGTCGTACTCACAACATATTTGGATTGGTCTTATGACACAACTGACCATTCGAACCAGTAGAACATATTATTGCATCTCTTTTTATGGTTATACATAAAACTGTCTTCAGTTTTCTGTGTTTGAACTCCCATAGGCAGAACTTAATTACATATATGCACGTAACAATAAGAAACTTATGCTTAGTGGACAATGTAAGTTTTGTCCAAAGGATTCTATTTACTTGGGGTTATTCTTTTCTTTTTTAAAAAATTATTAAGTAGGACAAAAGTTCTAACACCAACACTTATGATATCCGATTTCTGCCAGTTTTACCAAAATATTTCATCCAATGACCTTCAAAATTGATGGTCTTGAAATTTTGAGCCTGTCAACCCCATGGATAAACCTTCACACTCATAAGTTAAAAAGTGTTGTCTATGTTGGCAAAACTTGGTACTTTTGAAGCTTTTTTCATGAGCAAACGGGATTAAAAATTTAAAGCCAAGGTCATTCTTGTAAGTCACCCGATTTTCACTATGAAATATGTTATGGGCCCTCAGCCCTCTTAGGTAATTGATCCATTGAAAAACTGGATTTCGATTTGAATATGGGATTGACCTCTATTGAGTGCAGAATTGAAAGAGTGCAAAGTTGGATGGTAAATGGATACCTTACTTAATTAACCAAACTTCCTTATCAAATTTACATTTTGTTCATTATTTTTAAAAAATTATGAAATATATCATTTTTCGTATGCACGATATATACGAAGGGTCGTAATAGACATGGAGGATCTCGATACACAATTTTGGTGTGATACATAACTCATGATACATCACATGTACTGTGACTATAAATTATATCACGCATATAACCATATATTTAAACGACTTAACATATATGTGAAAGGTTTCTTGAGTCATGTATTGCACCCAAATTAAGTATTATGACCTCCGTATGTATTTGGAGGGTTTTTTGAGTGATGTAAAGTTATATATCACGATCTTTCATATATATCGTGACCTTTATATGTATGGTGTATAAAAAATGGTGTGAAATGTAATTTTGAAAACTAACGTATGACGAGTAATTAATTCCTATAATAGTGTATTTTATATAATTTGATCATATGAGCAAAGGTTAAAAGGATCCTTCTGTACACTGGACCAATAACATACTATGCTAATGGTTCCCTAGTCATATGTGTTATATATTTACAGAATCTTTCAATACAAATACAAAATTTGTGCAAATTATCGAGTTTCAAGGAAATACGATCCAATATGCTACCAAAGTATAAGGAAAATGTGGGGCAAAAGTTTTGTATGGCAGCAAATCGAATTCAATCCATGCATGATTGTTTTAAAGGGTGAAAATTATTTATACGCCCAAATTTTGGTTTAGAAAATAAATTTCCCCTCAACATTCAAAAGTAATTATTAGTTTTTCTTTTTTTAATTGACTTTTTTAAATGCCTATTCCATCCTTACATTATTAATTTTTTTTTTTACTTCTTTAAAATTATGATATTTTAACAAGTATAACTAGTTTCATATAAGGAAATATTAATTGCATCGAAAAAAGAAAAGTGAGAAATTTTGATTAAATATATAAGCTAATGTCATTTTATAATAAAACAAATGAATAGAATCAGAACATATTTTTAATAATGTTAACGAAATCTATAATGTAATAACCTTGTAAACATATTTCAATGCAAGCAATACAAAAATAATTAATAAAAATAAATGTATAATTTATAAAAATTTCTTAAAATATTATCTATTTGCATTATAATTTAAAAAATATTTCATTAATGATACTCACAACACGTTTATCTATTTAGATAATAATGATATATAAGTGAAACTTAAATATGTATGCACATAATACATACATATATATACTTAATATATGTAATATCAAAATAACAATATTAAAAAATAATATTAGATTTTGCAACAAACTTATAAGAGAATTATTCTATTTATAATGTTAATAAACTTAAAAAAGAACCAAAAAGTGCATAGGTTAAAAATAAGGATAAATACGTAATTAACAAAATATCCTTAGCATATTACATTTTATCTCACTATTTTAAAAAAATGATGAAATATACCACTTTTTTAGACGTGATACTTATGGGGTATCATGATACATAACTTGAAAATGATACATAACTCATGATGCATCGCGATTACACAAAGTATTGTTTGTGTAACCATGTATCTGAACAATTTAATATGTATGTATCTTGAGGGTTACTTGGGTTATCTATCGAAATCCTCCTTATTATCTGAAGAATTTCTTGAGTTATGTATCGCGTTCAAGTTATGTATACGATCCTACGTATATATTGCAACCCTAACTACTAAAAAAAGTTCAAAAAAGAACGCAATCAAAAGTGACAAGACTGCTTTGCTCCAAAAAGTCAATGGACTAAACGACGCAATCCTTCGTTTATTTAATTTTTTTTTGGAAAAAAGCGACAGATAACGTGGGTTTGTCAGTCATTTTTTAAAAAAAAATTCGTCAGAATATTTATAAATAATTTATATTTAGTTTTAATAAAACTGACGGACAGAAACACGCAATACATTGCTTAGTAAAATATAATAAATAATAAATAAAAAAATTAGAAAACGTCGGAGAGTGTGGTTGAGTCTGTCATTTTTTAAAAATATTTAAAATAAAAAGCGACGGACTAAACCACGTTGTCCGTCACTTTTTAAAATTCCTATAACCCGATCCATTTTTATTTTTCCTTATTTTCTTCTCCTACTTTCTCATTACTTTTCTCTTCTCTCCTTCTCTCTCAAACCCGCGAACCCAACCCCACCCTCCCATAAGTATAAACTTGGAGTTGCTAAGCAGTGATTTGAAATTGTGAGTTAGGTAGCTAGTTAGTGACATGAAATTGTTAAGTATAAACTTGAAGTTGTTAAGTAGTGACTTGAAATTAGGAGTTACTTAGCTAACTTATTGAAATGAAATTATGAAGTATAAACATGGAATTGTTACATAGTGACTTAAAAATTAATTATAAATTTGAAATTGTTAAGTACTGATTTGAAATTGTGAGCTAGGTAGCTAAATTAGTGACAAGAAATTGTTTAAGTAGTGGCTTGAAATTGTGAACTAGGTAGCTAGTTTAGTGAAATGAAATTGTTAAGTAGTGACTTGAAATTGTAGCTAGGTAGCTAGCTTAGTGACATGAAATTGTTAAGTATAAACTTGAAATTGTTAAGTCGGGACTTGAAATTGTGAGCTAGGTAGCTAGCTTAGTGACATGAAAATATTAAGTATAAATTTGAAATTATTAAGTAGTGACTTGAAATTATTAGGAGCGAGTGACTTAATCATATTACTTGGAATTATTATTAATTAATTTATAATTAAATATTTATATTTTTATAGATGGATCATCATTTGTGGATGCATGATATGTCTTATGATACTAGCGGAGGTGTGAAACCTGGATATTATGAAGGTGTTAGAGGTTTTATTGAGCATGTCATATTACTTGGTCTTTATGAATCATTAGTTGGTTCGGTGTCCTTGTAATT
Organism: Withania somnifera; assembly: GCA_039654485.1. NCBI lineage: Eukaryota > Viridiplantae > Streptophyta > Magnoliopsida > Solanales > Solanaceae > Withania > Withania somnifera. Next base: position 15,565,640 of record JBDJHY010000102.1, on the reverse strand, counting down.
CGTGTAATTGCATAAAGTTTGTTGATCCAGACACAGTTATGTTTCATCTCTATTATAATTGATTTAAAGCTAGATATGTGTTGTGGTTCATCATGGAGAAATAGATGGGTTGAATGGTACATTTTACAATTCACTGCTCGTGGATGAATATAATAGGCTTACACATGTTTCAAGTAGAGATTAACATGATAAGGTTCCACATGATAGGATTCATGAAATAGTGAATGATGCATCAGTTTCGAGCATGGACTGGAGCCCGAACAGTATTTAGAAGAAACCCCTAATGATTAACATGATAAGGTTCCACATGATAGGATTTATGAAATGGTGAATGATGCATCAGTTTCGAGCATGGACTGGAACCCGAACAGTATTTAGAAGAAACCCCTAATGAAAAATTAAGATGATTCTATCAACAATTAAAAGAGGCTAGTCATCCATTATATGAAGAAAATCTGCATTTTCTTTTATCATCTGCAATTAGACTAATTAATATCAAATCATATTAGGGTATTGCTTAAAATGATATGGATGATACTGCTGATTTTATTGGAGAATTAGTTGATCCGCAGTTGAACATACCTATGAATTTCTATCAGGCAAAAAAATTGATTTTCAACTTAGGATTGAAGTATGATAGATTGATTGTTGTGTAAATAATTATATGATATTCATTAATGATGGCAATTTAATAAATTGTAAGTTTTGTGGATATGATCGTTTTAAGAAAACTCCTGGTGGTAAATTGGTTCCAGTTAAGGCGATACATTATTTACCTCTTATAGCTCGAGTAAAGAGGTTGTATGCGTCGATGAGTTATGCCCCACATATGAGACAGCACCGTGAAAATAAAAGGTCACCTTGTGTTTTGTCTTATTCATAGGACAGAGAAGTTTGAAAGCATTTCGATAGAACGTATCCTGAGTTAGCTAAGAAATCAAGAACTGTAAGAATGTGCCTGTGTGCAGATGGTTTCACACCATTCTCTACCTCTGCTGCACCCTATTCTTGCTGGCTTGTATTTCTTACTCCGTATAATCTCCCACCCGAAATATGCATGGAAAGTCCTACATATTCCTAAGTTGTATTATTTTGGGTTCTCGTAATCCAAAAAATTTGATTGATTTTTTTTGCAGTCATTGATAGATGAATTAAAATAATTATGATTTTGAAGGTGTAATGAAATATGATATATCTACCAAGCAAATTTTATTATGCATGTTTTTTTAATGTGAACTATTAGTGATTTTCTGTATATAGTATGTTGTTTGGTTGGATGATGGATGAAAAGTTAGCTTGCACATATTGTATGAAAAATAATAAATCATCCACTTTGAAACATGATCGTAAAAATTTCTAGTTTGATTGTCACTTTCAGCCTTGCCAATGAATCATAAATTTAGGAACAAAAGAAAAATATTCAGAAAGAATAAGATTGAAAATGATCTGCCACCTCCATTCATCTCTAGGTATGAGATTTGAGAGAGAGTTTGTCACTTTTCTAAAGTTATAGAGGCTTCACCTTAGAGAATTCCTGAATATGGTGTTGAACATAGTTAGACTAAATAGAACATATTTTACGAGGTACAGTATCGGAAGGATAACCTTCTGTGAGATAATCTTGATGTGATGCACATTGAAAAAAATTATTTTGATAATTTTGTCAACACGGTGTTGGATGTCAAGGGCCAGATAAAAGACAATCTCAAGGCTGGAATGGACCTACAAGAATATTGTAGGAGAAAAGAATTGAGGTTGCAGAAATAGGCAAATGATAAGGTATTTAAACTGAAGGTTGATTTTTCATTCACATTAGATGAGAAATGAAAAATTTGCGAGTGGGTAAAGTATTTGAGGATGTCTGAGGGCTATACTTTAAATATAGGAAAGCAAACAGATATATGGCAGAAGAAAAGTTCATTGGTATGAAAAATAATGATTGTCATGTTTTTATGAAAACCTTGATTCCGATCGCATTTAGCTACCTTCCCTCCCGATAGAATTTGAAAATCAACTGTAGAAATAAGTTTGTTCTTCAAAAAATTGTGTTCTGGTACTTTTGTTGGATAGTAGTTTGGAATTGATGGAGTAGAATATTTCTTTCATTACCACTAAGTCGGAGAAGTTCTTTCCACCTGTTTTTTTTTATGTGATGGAGCATCTCCCATTCACCTTGTACAAGACACGCCTTGGAGGACCAATTCAATCAAGATGGATGTATCAATTTGAGAGGTACTGTCCTGTATTCCTTTAATTTTGTTATATTTTTCTTCAATTATAGATAACATGATAATTAAACAGAACAATTGGCAAATATAAAAAAAATTGCTAAGCAAAGGGGAAGTATCGAAGGATCAATTTGTGAAATTTATCTAATAAGAGAAACTGTTCGTTTTTGCTCTTACTACTTCGGAGATAAAGTGCCATATAAAAGAAATAGGCCAAATCGTAATGATGATGATGACTGTGATCCTTTGTATCCATCAATTTCAATTTTTAATCAACCTGATCGAGGTTCTAAAAAATAGTTTTACTAGTATGGAATGTAAATCGACTGTCATCTATGTTTTACTCAACTGCCCGGAGATTCAACCATATGTCATGTAAGTATTACATTTTGTTATAGAATTACATAACTTTAAATACTAAGTGTTAATTATTGATTAAAATTCTCAATGTACACTTGACAGTTTATTCACAAACACAAGGTGATGTTATATATACGTAGTTTTCAGATTGGCTGCCGCACATGCACTTGATGAACTGAGCCCTGTGGAACATTTGCAATTGGTGAAAGAAGTTGCATATGAGCCTGAAAATCAAATTAAG
>JBDJHY010000102.1:15532953-15543173 GCA_039654485.1 Withania somnifera | reverse complement strand
CCAAACCACAACACCTAAAAGTATAGGGTTGAGTGAAAAATCATTGGCAAATATCTCCAAAATGGCTCTCCAAGTAACATCTTTGCTTCCATCTGCATTTTCTCTCCACAAAGAGGTAAAAAAGCTGCAAACTCTCAATCAACTTACTTAATTACTAACCTGAAAATTGCATAAAGATTTTATGAGGTTCAATTGTTGCAGGGTAAATCATGTCCCAATCTCAAAGACAATAACTTCTTTGGAGTTGCATTGTCTTGCAATCTGAAATCCAAATTCACTCCTGCTGCAGGAAACAAGGTAAGACAACTACACAAGTCTGCAAGTTTAGTTCCTATATTCTGTGTGCAAGTTGTTAAATAACTTTCTACTAATTCAGGTGGTGTTCCACAAAATCGAGAAAGCATTTATTTTTTTCTTCCAATTTTACCTGCCTTGGTGACACGGTCGAAGCAGGCCCGTCCATTGTGCTTCTTTTGCGACATGCTATAGTCCTTGTCTCGTGTCCTCCCCGGGCTAAGTTAAATAAATAGAATTCTACATAACCCAAAAACCATTAAAGAGCTATTCTTTTTCAATTCATTCGATTTAATGTTAGAATATATACTTCTTATTTCTAGAAGTGTGTAATTTTCTTTAAGGGCTGTGCTCAAGCTAAAAACACAACCTATTTTAAAAGGAGAGAGTATATTATAGCCCAAGAAGCACAATTAGATTCTCCTAGCTTCACAGAAAGCTATTTTAGGAGGTCAAACTACTTACCAGAATAAGAAGCAAGATTACCTCTTTGAGGTCATAGATATCATATTTCAAGCTGCAAAACAGGAAGTAGAAACATTTACGCCGTTTGGACATGAATTTAGTGATATTTGAAAAGTAGTAAATTAAAGTTGAAGTTCAAAACGATCATTGGAAGTCAGTAGTTGTATTTAGACATGCAATTCAGTTGAAGAAAAAGTTGGAAGTTGTGAGTGGGAAATAAACTTCACTTGAGAAACTAGTCAAAATAGAATTTTCAAATTTGAAAAAACTCATCCTAAAAAACTAACCTAAATATCATGCTAATTTGTAACCAAAATTGTTTTGAATTTCTCAAAAGAAGGGAAAAAGATTCATCTCCAAACAGGAGACTTCCAAATTCTTCTTGGGCCTATCTAGAGCGCATGTTATTGATGTCTTTTTAAGGTTTTGGTTATCTAACATTTCTCACTTGAAATGTACTGCTTAATACCTTTATAGAGAACTCTTCACCTCTGGATCCTGATGACATACGGCATGTTGCATATTATGTAATAGGAATTGACAAAGAAATTAGCAGTTGTACCTATTAGAGCACAAACAGCTGCTACCACTCCCGCAATCACCCAGTCTACCTCGGGACAGAAGAAAACCCTCAGGAAAGGCAATGTGATAATTACCGGAGCCTCCTCTGGTTTAGGACTAGCTACAGCAAAGGCGATAGGTGAATCAGGAGAGTGGCACGTTATAATGGCTTGTAGGGACTTCCTCAAAGCTGAGAAAGCAGCAAAAGCAGCGGGCGTTCCAAAGGAAAACTACACAGTCATGCATCTGGACCTTGCTTCCCTTGAAAGTGTCCGCCAATTTGTCGATACTTTCCGACGTTCAGGGAGGCCACTTGATGCGCTAGTCTGCAATGCTGCAGTGTACTTGCCAACTGCTAAAGAGCCAACTTTTACTGCTGATGGATTTGAGCTTAGTGTGGGGACCAACCATCTCGGACATTTCCTACTTTCAAGGTTGCTGCTAGATGACCTCAAGCAATCAGATTACCCACAAAAGCGCCTTATCATTGTTGGCTCCATTACAGGTACTGGTCTGACCCTCAAAGCTTATGCTTCCATATCCAGCATAATCGACTTCATTGAGCAACAAATTTTAAGTCACCGTCAATAAGCTAGGAATAAAGTATCAATGCTTTAAAGCTAGTTCCACAAATTAGCATATCTAGATATTCTTTTTATATATGTAATTAAGCATGTAGATATACAGTAGACAAAGAATCGTTAACTACACATATTTCATGATACATCAAGTAAAATGCTGGACAGCATTTGATGGAAATATCATAGATGCCCTGCAGGAATAGGATAGGGACAAACACTTTGTGCTCTTTGGCCTTCTGATGTACATACTTTATAGCGTTTTCTAGTGCTATTTTAACACAAACGCTACCCATTAAAAAAAAAAGAAGTAAAATTGCAGGACAACATGTGCAGCTCCTTATGAATTGCCATGTTAAAGGAAACTCAAGATGATTGAATTCTAACACTAATTTTTATGAATCAGGAAACACAAACACTTTGGCTGGAAATGTGCCACCAAAGGCTAATCTTGGAGATCTACGAGGACTTGCAGGAGGGTTGAATAGTTTAAACTGTTCACCCATGATTGATGGAGGAGAATTTGATGGCGCCAAAGCCTACAAAGACAGCAAAGTCTGTAACATGCTTACCATGCAAGAGTTTCATAGGCGTTTCCATGAGGAGACTGGCATTACCTTTGCTTCCCTCTATCCTGGATGCATTGCTGAAACTGGCTTATTTAGGAATCACATTCCCTTGTTCAGGGCTCTCTTCCCACCATTTCAGAAGTACATTACCAAAGGCTTTGTATCTGAAGAAGAAGCAGGGAAAAGACTTGCACAGGTTAGTCAAAATTAGCAAACTTGGACACCTTTATCCCTGACAATTTTAGAGACTGAATCATCAACTAGCGCATCAAGAATGCCACTGAATCATCTGTTCTAAATTCAGGTAGTACGTGATCCAAGTCTTTCAAAATCTGGTGTATACTGGAGTTGGAACAGTACCTCCTCCTCGTTTGAGAACCAGCTGTCAAAAGAAGCTAGTGATGCAGAGAAGGCACGCAAACTATGGGATGTCAGTGAGAAGCTGGTTGGACTGGCTTAAATGGACCGGCAAGGGTGTGGTTTGTTTTCCCATCCAAGCCAGGAGAAAATGAATATAATAGATCACCAGAGGTCATTATCAAAATACTTTTGGTACTTCTTGTTGATTGATTTCACCAACGTAGAGTTTTCAAATAGGTAGGCAACAGGTTCTTGTAATGATATGAACATCTCAAGACAGTATGTGCAACATTCTCTAGTGTTGGTCCGGCAACTCTAAAACTGGAGGTACCTGCAAAGAATTGATCAAAACAAAGAGTATATGATCCATCAAGCTATTTACCAAATTAAGATAAGACGATTGGTATTTCTAAATATCCACTATAAGCTAGATTCGCTACTTGTAACTATTCAGATTTTCATTTGCATCCTTCTACTATCTCAGATATACAAACTTTTACCATTTTATATGAATGTAGCACTACAAACGAATAAATCAATATAGAAATAAATTAGATGCAAAAATACACCAAAGAACTGACACAAACATTTATGGAATGTCAGTCAGTGATGTGATACCGAGTACATTAGAAAATCTACAACCTCTAAACCAACTGCTTAAGACAATGTAAATGATTCCCCTATCACAGTTCAAAGTATCATCAATTCTGAAGTCCAACCTGAACTGGTAAACAATTGAATGAAAACTTCAAGATACTAGTTATCTCCTAATAAAGAACATGATGTATTCAGCCTTATTGAGGAATAGAAACTCACATTGCAATTACTTAACAGGCAGATCTTTAATTTTCTTCTGACCAAGTTCAATGTTTCTTGCATTTCAAGTAGGTCTGTTCTTAGGCATGACCGGGCCCCACTGCGGAGAACAGTTGATGATAAATTAAAGCAGCACAACACTTACCAAATACCAACTCCATATAACCAAAAAAAATTGAGTCATAGAGAAGTAACATCTTCACTGTTTTCTAATATAAGCAGCAGAAAACTACCACTATAGACGTTCAGGGTCAAGGCAAAAATTTCACTGTGATAGTAAGCATGCATATACAATAATCACTATAATATGAATCACTCGGAACATAAAACGTTCACCTTGTGTGATACAAACAGCAAAAAGAAACATACCATTATATACTTACAGGATCAAGACAGAAATTTTCACTGCAGTAAGCATATAGAACAAATAGCAACCAGTTCTTCATGCGAATCCAATTCTCGTTCAAAGTTTTGTCGGGGTAAACACAAAGCTGTAGGTAGTGCAATGAACGAGGTGGATAAAAATAGTCGAGTTGCTAAAAGTGAAGAATAATAACAGTAACCAAATGAAAGATTTTTATGATTTTTGAGTGTTTCATGAATCGGTTTTGTGTGTAGCTATAGAAAAGGGCCACAAGTGCAGTGGTGCTGTTAACGAATCGTGTAAATCCAAAGTCAAACCATGAACTGATACGAAGCATGTGCAGAACTTCAAAAGTACTTTTTAGCAGAGACTAAAATGAGTTCCTGCATGCTTGACATTACCAGATGAGAATTTAAGGACAAGTAATATCACAATATCGTAAAAATTAAGATTTTCAGAAGTAAGATTACACTGAAAATTAATTTGGTCAGACAAAAAGAGGAGATCCTTGTAATTGTCAAGACATAAGCTGTCTCCATCCCAGCTTTCTGCTACATATATCAATATGATAGGTATGTCCACATCCACGCATAACTTTAAGATTCTCCATGAACTTCATATACTCAAATTTCACTAGTGAAGTGAAAAAAGTGGCATACATAGAAGGTATATGAGATCTTTGATAAAACACTGATCGCATATGAAAAAAAAGAGATACATGAGATAATAGAGGAATTACAGTAAACTCAAGACAAGCACAAAAAATTTGCAGAAAGTTTATCAGTTTCAGAGTTGAAGATTTCATTTTGCAACATCAAAAACAAGATAATTTACCTCGTGCATTCTTTCTCACAAAAGGAAAACAAGATCTGGACGTGAATATTATACTCCTAACGCTTAAGAAAATAGAATTTAATGAAATTCCTGAGCAGAAGTAAAAGCATATTAAAGAATTACAGCATCCTGCAAACAATTTCTGCTTTAATATATAGTTCTAGGATATTCTTCACCATACGAGGAGTCGGGTGGCAGCTGATTTATCCTCTCTTTCGAAGAGCCTACGGACTCATTCCTTTAGAAAAGAGTCCAGCTCTTGATTGCTTCTCTTTTCCCATTATTGTCTTCTGTATCTTTTGTTATCTTTAAAATACCCTAGAAATTACCTCATATCAGAAAATAAAGCAGCACAGTGAATTTTAGTTATCAAAGAACATTGATTGAACCTTTATTGTAGGGAATCACAGCACTTGCCTCTAAAAAAATAACAAGAAGAAACATGAACCTTGAAAGCAATATGAGAAATATCTATTCAGACTTAATAAAAATATGAGAAACGGAAAATAGCAACATTAAGCTCTCATAAGGTGACAAATACAACCAAGATCCAACCATTTGAAGTATTTCAAACAAGGATGTTTTCAACCATCGTCTCCTAACCTATAAATTTCTCTAGATTATCAAGTACATATGACTCACACACTACAGCAAATTAGTTGTGGTTATTTTCAGCCAAATTCTCCTCCTTTAGTGTGGATACCAACTTCTTTAATATGCTTTCAGTTGGTTCATGAGAGTTCTCTGTGGCCTTTGCTGTAGCTTGCCACTTTTCACCATGCTTTGGCTCTGCAGCAACACATCTCTGCAGCACATCACTCCTCTGCTCTTCTGCTCCATGCTGCTGTTCAAAGTTGAAAGTACAATGCCCAAAAATCACCAATATCTGGGACAAGGGTCACTGCTCTGTTGAACCAATTTCTTGCTTTGTCTACTTTCCTCTCTTGCCAAAACAGCTTAACCACAGCAGCAATAACATGAGCGTCATGATCACACTTCTTTAAACCGTCAGAGCTCTTTCGTTTTTCTTCTAGGCCGAGGCGCCATCTCAATTGAAGCAGCCCATAGAATGCCGATGTTGGGGCGTTCCAGCAATGCTTTAGCCATTAGAACATCAGCTTCCCTTTTGTAGTCATGCCTAGCTTCAGCCCGCACAGCTGCAAGCCATAGGTCAGGTTTTTAGGATTCTTCTTCCTGGCCATGGTAAGAACAGCTCGAGCTTTGCTCAGCCCATTCATCTTCTCCTCTAGAGATGCAAGGGATAGCCAAAGGGTTATACAGTTGGGGAGATTCTTAATGCCAGATTCAAATGCATCCTTCGCCTTGTTAGAATTACCAAGTCTTTCTTCCAACTGTCCCATCATCAACCAAAGGTTGAAAAATGAGGGGAAGCGCCTCAATGCTTCATCCAGTAATCTCCTCTCCTCATCCACCTTTCCAAGCTCTCTCTCCGCAATAACCGACTTCATCCAGACCCGTTCCAAGCCTCCCCTTTCACGTGCCTTAGCAAGAAGCCACCTTGCCCTCTCTGTCTCACGGTTCTCAAACTGGAGCCATATCTTCTCAAAATCAGGAATTGCAGCGAATGCTTCCTCCAGAATTTCTTGAGCTGAAGGAACATCACCAGCAAGCCACTTCTCCTTGGCACCCATCAACCATAGAGCCTCAGCCTTTGGAATGTAGGTAACTGCTTTTCGAAACAGTGCATCAAGTGCTTACCTGGTGCCATGACTTTTCTCGAGCTGTGCAGCTTTAAGCCAGATGCTTTTCTTAGTTCTAAATACAGTAAGAGCATGTGCATAAATGTATTTTGCCTTTCAATATATTAGGTATGCATGAGTCATATGGGACAGATGCTAGAGCGAATGGAGCGGAGCGACATCATCTGTCCGGGGAGTTCGGTTTTAGTTTGTGGGCCAGCATTAAGTGGGTTGGGGTGCGGGGCAAAGTCCCCGCGGTACGATATAAGTATTTTTTGATAAATTGTACCTAGAGTTGCTTATATATATTCTGTGTAACCTAAAATATATAATAAAAAACACAATCGTTCATCGCTCCCGAGCATATAGCCAAATTGCAGAACCTCGTTATATCTTATGTTGTATCTCTTTCCTTTATTTTTTATTAATTCCTGTATTTATTAGTCTGATCAACCCCTTTTCTTGCACTCCTCAGCATCAACAACCCAGGTCCTCTTCCTATCTTCTTCCTCAACACCAACCCCAACAGTGTTATTTATTATTGCTTGGCAAGTCCCAATAGAACGGCTCTTTCACATCCTTCAGCCTCCTTCATCCAAGCCTCCCTGCCAATCTACAAACCTTCTCTCTGCAAAAACCTGATTTCCCTATCAATAATTCTACCAACCATTTTATTATTCCATTGGCTTCCTCAAGCCTAGCTGCAGTGATCCAGATGACAGGCTCTTTAGAGAGCTTTTCTCTAGCTTTGTTAAGTACCCTCTTAGCATTTTCATAATTTTCCAACTTAGCAAGAGCAAGCCACATCTCCACATGCAATGGACAGCATCCCACAGTCCTCTGAAGCAAAAGTCTAGCATCTTCTTCATTGGCCAATTCCACAACCTCACTGAATCGGGAATATGCTCTAGACCTTTCCTCAACACACGGCTCTTATTTGCTGTATCGTCCTCCAATTTTGATGCCTGCATCCACAACTTCACTGAATTAGGATTTGCTTTAACACCTTGAGCAATCACTGCCTTAGCTTCAAGGGGGCTCGCCAAACGGCACTCCTCCAACCAAACATCCTCATTCTTAGGACACTCTTCACAACCTTTCTTTATCAACTGACTTGCTATCTGCATCTTCCCTGCAACCTCCTCCAGTCTAGCAGCTGCTATCCAACCAGGAGGATGCTTTGGATTCCTCTGAGTAACCGACTTAAGCAACAACCTAGCCTTCTTTATGTCCGAAATCTCAGCATCACTAGTAATCTTCATAGTCTTCGAATCAGTCAAGTATCCCTTAGGATCCACCACAGTTTGCCCAGTAACAGAATCCAAAATCGTATTCAACCTCCCCGATAACACAGTTCCTCTCCCTTCACCCACCGCAGTCAAATCTGCAACTGGCTTCTGCGAAGAAGGCGTCTCCATACCACCAACAATCCTAATCCTAGGATCCAATGCAGTTACATGCTCTTTCTACTGCCTAGCCTTCTCCAATAGTGTGCAAGAACAGGCACAAGACTCTCAACAGCTTCTTCTTATTTCGTATCGAATAATACCCTATTTCCGGTATACTATCCCACCTGTCACTCGACAATGTATACAATTCCTCTTCAAATCAGCGAACTTTTCAGTAATTTTCGGATTCAAAGTGTCACCACCCAAAAATTCGGATAATTGATGACGTGTACTGCCTCCGGTAGACAAGCCTAACTCTACAACCCGGAGCGACTAGCTACAAGCAATGGGATATATACACTCCAGTTATCCAACATAGAAGAAAAAAAAGATATATGTAAAAACGAAGCAAAAGAAATACATATAAAAGCCAAATCCTAAAACCTGATGTCCATGGCACATGGATAGATATCCAAAAGACAATATATACAAACAAACTCCTACAAAAGTGAAACTACATGGAGCCTTTTATAGACAAAAATAAAGCAGGTCGGAAATCAAGGAAACCACGGACTGTTCGAACGACAAAGCTCACAATAATCTCCGCAACAAGCTTATCTACTCCGCACAATCTTGGTATTTTCGATAACCCCTACCGGTATCTGCACCACAAAAATGATACAAAAGTGCAGTATGAGTACCAAACAAGGTATCCAGTAGGAATTATAGGCCGACCAAGCTAAAATAAAGTACAAGAAAGAAAAAGCGAAGAAGTAAACAAGTAAAAAAATAGTACGAAAGCGGTAAAACGAACAAATAATCCAAAAAGATAAAGATACTGGAGTGTTATATCATCAACAGAGTGTAAGAACAGGTCTACAAGGAACTACAACATGGTAGACACATACGGGAGTAAGCACTACCTAAAACCCAAAATCGAAGTAAGGAAATATACTTGTGCTTTAGCTAAGCCAAGATCCAACTAATCGTATATATATATATATATACACACCACGAATAAAGGATCGAACAAAAAAATACAGCTAAGTATGGAACACACAAAATCTACCTGGCGTCCCATCCCGCCGGCAAGTACAAACAGCATAAAAATTTTAGCTTGATTCCCTCTTAAAGTCCGGTGAGCAAAAACAATATGAAAGTAATACACAGGGGGTGCAGTAAAGTAAATTTGAATAAGGTCCTGTCATACCACTGACCTCCTCTCAGTGTCAAATCTCGGCGACTTATGCCCCTACCTGTCGCCCTGGAGGACCGCGCCTTAACTCAAGTCCAGGGTCTAAGCCCTACCAGTGCCAATCTCCAGAGTCTATGCATCACATATGTCATACTCAAAGTTCGTGCCTCGGATGACCGTGCCTCAAACTCGATAGCAGGGTAAATACCCCATCAGCACCTATCTCAGGGGTCTGTGCCTTATCAGTGTAGTACTCAGAGGTCTATCCCCTACATCTGCCATACTATGGATCCGTGCCTCGGAGATCCACACCTCAAACTCGAGAGCAAGGTAAGTACTGTTGGACCAAAGGGTGGTTCACAAAATTATCCCTTTACATTTTGATTGATGACTAAAACATTACGTTAAAGATTCAATGTTAATGAAGCACTAAAAAATACAAGAACGTGTTCATGAAAAGTATCCAAGGTCATGAAACCATTTTGGAACTTTAAGGACTCATTTGAGGCATTCTGATAACTCAAAGTGATGTATTTATGAAGAAACAGTAATGTGTTAATCGACCAAACCCAAGAGTTGGTCGACCAACAAGAAAACAACTAACTGACCAAACATATAGTGTTAGTCGACCAGAGGAAATCCAGTAAGCTACTGGAAAATGCATTAGTCGACCAATCTGGGAAGAACTTTAGTTTACAAATTCCTCTAATGACTAGGTTTGATTCACAATTCATGGGTATCAAATTAAAGACAAAATCAAACATTTTGGTGAAGCTTTAGTCGATCAAAATGTTATGTTGGTCGAGTAAACAAGAAGCAGTGAGCTACTGGAAAAAGGTTGGTCGACCAAGACAAATTTTAGTCGACCAAAACCTAAAGTTGGTCGACCAATCAAGGTGTCAGAAGCATTTATTGCAGCATTTAATGAGCCCTAACGGCTAGAATTGATCTCACAACGGCTACAATAGCTGAGACAACTATAAATACACCTCAAAGATGAGATATAAATAGCTTTGAACACTACCCAACATTTTATATCAACATTCTCTCAAAATCAAAGCATTCAACACTCATCTACTTAGAGTACAAAGTTCTT
>JBDJHY010000102.1:15514598-15527428 GCA_039654485.1 Withania somnifera | reverse complement strand
GGTTTTTCCCGGTTGAACCCGGTTTTTCCCGGGTTTGACCGAGTTTGACCGGGTCCTAAACCAAGGGGTTTTTTTTCTGGACCGGACCGGATGGCGTCCGGTTTCCGGGCGAACCGATCGGACCGGCCGGTCCGGTCCGAGTTTGAAAACAGGGCTAAAATCAATGTTATAGAGAAATTTCCACCCCAAATTCCGAAGGAAGATGTCTCAATTGTTTTTTAAAGACATGTTAATAATCTTCAGATGAATCTTTCAATATTTATGAGCGTATTGAAATAAAATTTTAATTTGAAAATCCCCCTTTTAGAAGAGATGGAAAAAGGTCCAAACATGCCAGGTGTTGGAAAACTTGGAGGCTGGAGCAAAGTAGCTGAAACTGAAAGAGCGGATGGCAACACTAGTACTTTCTCTTTCAATGCCCTTAAACCCATCGATCGCCTCCAAAAACCCTACAATTTTCAATCTACTACCCACTCCATTGAATCCCCAACTCAAAAGACTATCACGACAACCCCTCTTTCTCAAATCTCCTTCTATTTCTCATCTCTTTATCCCCACAACCCCTCTTAAAACTCAACCACATCGTGCTTTTTCTACTCCAATCACTTCCCTTTTTACCGGCATAGTTGAAGAAATGGGTCAAATCAAGCAACTGGGTTACGATAACTCCGACAGTTTCACCATGAAAATACAAGCAAGACTCATTCTTCAAGACATTAATCTCGGCGACAGCATTTCCGTCAACGGAACTTGTCTAACGGTTGCTGATTTTAATACCCAGTTGTCGGAATTCAGTGTTGGATTGGCTCCGGAGACATTGAGGAAGACTTCTTTGATTGAATTGGAACAAGGGTCGTTGGTTAATTTGGAAAGGGCTTTGAAGCCTAGTACTAGAATGGGAGGTCATTTTGTGCAGGGTCATGTTGATGGCACTGGTGAAATTGTTGAGCTTAAACCTGAAGGGGATTCTTTGTGGGTGAAAGTGAAAACTGCTAAGGAACTTTTGAGGTATATTGTGCCTAAAGGATTCATTGCTGTGGATGGGACTAGTTTGACTGTTGTCGATGTGTTTGATGAAGAAAACTGTTTTAACTTCATGTTGGTGGCTTACACGCAGCAAAATGTGGTGATTCCAATGAAGAAAGTGGGACAGAAGGTTAATCTTGAAGTGGATATATTGGGAAAGTATGTGGAGAGGCTTCTTAGTATTGGCACTGTGGATGCTATCAAATCTTCGTGAAAAGGTTGTTTCTTTCTGCTTCATTTTATCTTTGTGACTTGATTTGGTAAAAATTTTGTTTCTTGAATTTTTGGAGATGTTTCTTTACCAATTCTCTCATGTATTTTGAGATAATGTTTTAACGAAATAGAATAAACAATATTACCTTGACTCGGGCTTGAGTCGAAGCAAAAGTATCTAATCTTTACACTTGAAATTAGTAATATCAGTAGCACACAATCAATGTGTCAAAAAACACAAGCAATCAATATGGAAAAGACTCAAGCAGCTACTATGAAGACGTATTTTGTTCCTGATTCACAAAGTGTAAGCATCAATGAAAAGAGGAGCCACTTTTTAGTTGCAGACTAATGTTCTTAGTATTTAAAAGAGTTGTGAAATCTTGTTTAGGATTAAGGTTGCTCGTGTCGATTTTGTTCTTATTTTTTTTGGGCAATGTGTTACTAGTCGCACTGCTAGTAGGTTAATTTAATCGATAATTGCTTAATTGGACGAGATTACGATTGCATTGCTTGCAGGTTTCAATCATCATTTGTCTCAATTATGTTGTTTCAGTGTAGCTACTCTCACTTAACAACAGTTCCAATTAACCGCAAACATGTGGAAGGATGAATTCTGACATGTTGAGTTGTGTCATAATTCTCCAAATATTACCGAAATTTGGGAAAGAAAACCCAAAGATGTGTGTTTTCATGGTGTCAAACATGTCTGATACAAAATCTGTTAGAGTGCGTAACCACGCTAGAAGTGGAGGGTTGAATAGTGTGTTGGTATTTAGAAAATTTTTGCGGAATGAATAAGGGATTGAAAATGGCAATCAAGAACACAAAGGATTTATAGTGGTTCGGCCTTGCCTACCTCCACTATCTAAGTTCAATAACTTAGGCTTTTTCACTATAACAATTTTCAACACAATCACTTTTAAGCAAAGTGAGAACTATTACAACTTCTTGAACTTCGTCTCAAGAACAACTCTTCTAATTTGAAGTTGGAAACTTAGCAAATGTGTTTCCCAACTTCAACTTGACTCTAAGATAAATGATACAATTTAGAAACAAGAGTTTGAGATCAATTGTATAAAGATTTAAATTGATAAGAAATAAGAACACAAGAACTTTGTACTATTTTTGGTCAAGAGAGATATGTAATATTTGATTTTCAGTAGATGTTGGAGTAGAGTGTTTTGTTGTATATATCTCTACTTGATCCTTCAGATTGATGAAGTATTTATAGAAAACTCAATAAATGTAGCCGTTTTGAATTGAATACTAGTTGTTCTACTGTTCAACAACTGCATTTAATGCTTCTGACATCCAGATTAGTCAACTGATTTTCCATATTAGTCGACTAGTTTTTGTTCCACTAGAATTAGTCGACTAGTTTCAGATTTTGGTCGACTAGTGTGTTTTCCAGTAGCTTACTGAAATTAATATTAGTCGACTAGTTCCATATGTTAGTCGACTACTTTTTGAATTAGTCAACTAGTTTCCTGTATTAGTCGACTAGTTTACTTTCCAGTAGCTAAATTTGTCCTGCACTCTTTTGGTCGACTAGTTTGTAATTTTGGTCGACTTGTGCATTTTCCAGTAGCTAACTGGAACCAATATTAGTCGACTACTTTCCAAAATTGGTCGACTAATTTTTTCTAAAATTAGTCGACTAGTTTTCTATATTAGTCGACTAGTCTTCAACTATTTCTTTGTAATTTCTGCACTTTGGTTACTCGAAATGCCCCAAAGTGAATCGGTTCAGCTCCGGATTGTTTTTTTGACCTACGATCATATCCACGAACACATTCTCTGATTTGTAGGAGTTCCGTTAACATCAAGTCTTTGACTTAATGGTTTGGTCATCAATCAAAACATAAAGGGACGATTTTAGTGAACTAGCCTTGGTCCAACACTACTTAGTCCTGTTCAATACATACAAAATGCACTAGCACAGGAAGTTAGAACTATATCATTCTCATAATCAAGGTAAATTACATTTAATCTCGTGCTACAATTATTCTGATGGACTGTCCAAATTCTCATATACGATTGTGAACTTTAACATTAACTTATAAGAACTGACAATTTTACTTTTTGTGTATATGCTCAAACTTTATATACTAGATCATGTATTATATAAGTTGAGAGCGCATATATGACAAAATGATCTATATAATATAATACTTTATTGAATAGAATAAATAAATAAACAATCATTTAATAGATAATACTATATCTAAACATATGGTTAATAATATATCCTTACCATAATATCATATCAATTTTAAAAAATATATCCATAAAATATCTAAACTCACGGAAAGACCAAGAATTCAAATTAGTTGTCCATAATTCTTAAAATAGATTTTCATTTTTAGTTATCAATTTTGTCATATCATAAATGTTATTCATGTTTACTCTTAGCATTAATTGTTTGTTCTCAAACAAGATATAATATTAAACATTAATTAATAATGGTAAAAAGTTAAAATGATCATGTCAACAGTTGTATTCTTAATAGACGTGTCAGACCCATGTGTAACAACTACTAATATTTAACGGGGGGATTATCTCCTATATATGATGTGATCAACTTCTCATTTAGTACCAAGACTTAACCTACCAATTTTTCATTACAATACGTTTTACCAAGTGCGCATTCGATTAAAACTTTTTTACTAAACTTTATCTTTCTTGATTTACATCATAGAATCGATCTATTTTCATGTGTTTACATACATAATTAGAATTAGAATGATAGTATAATAAAAAAAAGATATTAATTGATGGATGTGTGAACGTACGTAACATGGATTTTTTTGTTTATAAATAGCTAGTAGAACAAGACATAGGCATGCAAAAAATTAATCACTAATAGAAACCGATCAGTAAATATGAAGATGATACTACTTGCATTTGTTTTTACTAGTCTTTTTTCTCCCGGTACAATTACCGCTCAGATTGATTATCAAATTTTTCATAAATTTGTTGCGTCGACCAATAATTTCTATGCAAGTGATTACATTTATTGTCACGATAAATAATTTAAATTAAGTTCATGACAGTTTGGCGGTGGTATACTTTAAAAAATTGGATAACTTTGTCTTTAACCGTACTTTCAGACCAAATATGTCCTCCTTCCGTTAGCAAAGTTTTCACTTATACCCCTCTTTTTAACACTTGTTCTATCATGGCAATGACATTTGAGTGAGGTGGATGCTGTGCCACCTCAACATCAAACTTTTTTCTTTTATGTTTTAAATTTTATTATTAATTTAATTTGTTAATTTTTTTAAAAAAAATAATTGCTCTATAACATCACGCCGTTTTCGTTGCTTAGTTACGCCAGTGCTAGGCACTTACTTTATGTTGCCTTTGTTGAATAACAGGATAAATGTATTTGAAATTGAGAATCCTATTAGCAACTACAATATGGCAGCAGCATCTTTCAATATCTACTTGTCTCCTCATGGAGAAGTTTTGTTACTGGATGCATCAATAACAACAAACAATAACGTACTCCTGCTGTTCTTCGGATACAATTCGATCCTTTTACGGTTAAATCTCAATTTGTGGAAAGTCTCACAAAAAAAATTTTCGTTGCAATCTTTTTGAGATTGTCAATAAGTCAATATCAAGATTTGCTTTCTGCGCCTACTGATGTGATGATAATTCAGAAGCTTTTTTTCAAAGAAGAAGGGAAGTGTAATAACTAAATTGATAAACTAAATAAATAATAATTTTTTTAAAAGAATTTAAAATATAAAATGAAAACAATTTGATGCTGAGGTGGCATTGCCATGTGACATTCACCCCATCACGCTACATGACTCTTACCTTGCCATGATGGAAAAAATATTAATAAGAAGAGTATAAGTGATAACTTTACTAACGACATGAATATATTTAGTCAAAAATAGAATGAAGGATAAAATTAGCTAATGTTTTTAAAGTAGAGGAGTATTTTTAACTCTTTTTTCTATTATACTTACAAAAATATTAATCATGCGCGCACGTATAATAAAAAAATTAAACAATGATCTATGGTACATACCTTTATCAGTTTTTGCAAGAATTTTGTTTTTCGAGTCCTGCA
Organism: Withania somnifera; assembly: GCA_039654485.1. NCBI lineage: Eukaryota > Viridiplantae > Streptophyta > Magnoliopsida > Solanales > Solanaceae > Withania > Withania somnifera. The sequence goes on along the minus strand of JBDJHY010000102.1, from coordinate 15,522,102 downwards.
TAATTATTTTTTTTTTTTTTGTCAAAATTAGTGAATAAAAGATTTCTTCTTTTTTCTCTTTCTAAGTAATAATTATGTAATAACAATATACTCAGTGTAGTAAAAAGTTTATTTTTATCTCTGTGAAATAAAGTGACTATATCTGATAGATCGTTGACACTCAAAAAATACTAAGATAACAATAATATACTCGATGTAGGAACATGCCTTCTTCCTATCTTTGTGAGAAAGAGGAGTTGTTTCCAATAAATCCTAGACTTACAAAAATAATTATACATAGTCATTGTAAGGTAAAAAAACTGTTTAATAGACCGTTGACTTAAAAAAATTATTAATTACATTAATAAAAATAATAATAATAAAATAAATCAAGGAGACAAGCTTTTCTCTATGGATATAATATATTGATTATAATCACTGACCACTATTTAAAGTTGCGTGTATGAAATTATCATTTGTTTTGTCTATAGTAACTTTTTTTAAAAAAAATATTAATTAGAAGTGCCTTATATCGATGTTCTGTAATGTGTCTCCAACATATTTGTTATAAACAATAGGAAAAATTTCATAAAAATGCATAAGGAAAACAACATAAATGTCATTCTTTTATTTTAAAACTATTTTTATACTTATTTTTTTAATTACATAAAATATTCATTTTTTAGCTAATGGTGTATTCGCTTAAACTAAATACATTATAAGTTTTGATACATTCCAAAAAAGGTGTTTTAAATAAGGAATAAACATAAATTACAATAAATTAGTCACATTTACAGTTATAACTGTTTAGAGAATTTAAAAGATTCTTATTCAAGTTTCAATTTTACTCAAATTCAAAATCTTTTCTTTTAAGGATTATCGACATTTGATTAGGTTTTGTTCTCAAAAGGTTCATCGGGATTGAAATCATGCAAATATGGCTATAAAATGATCGTCAAAGGTCAAGTCAGTAGAAGACGTTCCAATTGAATAAATTTGGATTCAATTTCAAGTGTTCATAATGTAATGTGATGTGTTTATACCGATTTGGTGTTCATAATGAAATTTGGTCAGCGCATTTGCACCATATTTGATGTTCATAATGGAAGACAATAAATTTTTTTGTATTTCATATGAACACTTCGCAAAACATTATATGTACCTTCTTCTTCTCTAAAAATTTAAAGAAATATTTCATAGCATTACACGTACTTAATACAAATGAATATTGAGCGATTATCTAAACTAATATGAAAATGAAGAGGATGATGATGATGATAATGATGAAGAAATACTACAATATATCATGAAGAATTATAATGTATCATGAAATACTGTAATGTATCATGAAGGACGATAATGTATCATATGTAAAGCACTCCTGAGATTTATTTTACAAGGAACAACTCTGCTTCAGTTAGTATGATTTTGATGCATCACATTTTCTAATTTAAATTTTATTGTTCACGATACATTTGCTTATAAATGACACAATTTAGACATGTATTAATAAAATTATATATCATAATGTCAGTGCTTCATTATTGTTTAAGGTTTAAAATTTATAAAATATATGTTGATATATTATAGAATAGTAATAATTATGTATCATTAAATAATAACTTGTGATACGTTATATAGGTCCTTTAAATACTTGCTAGTACAGAAACCAAAGAAAGATGCATGATATATTTGATTCAGCCTTAATCGGTGTAGCTCATTTTGATATCATTAATATGTGCATGATACATCTATCACATCAACTAAATCTTAAATTTTTGATACATTAAATATAATTTAATGTATCCTTGCCGAAATTAGCCAAATACTGATTATAGAAAAAATAACTTGCTAACGTCAACAACAACAATAAATTATTCTACATCCACAGTTAAGAGCACATTACAAAGTATCGCAACAAAATTAAATATATCACATCTTAGTTCAATGTATCACAATAGTTTTAATCCTCTTCACCTGTTATTAGGTGTTACAGTGTATCACTTTATTTTATTGATTTATAAAAATTTGTCATTATATCAGATTGTATCACATATAATGGAAAAAATTTCATCTAAAACTATCCAAATACAATCAGTACTTTGAAATTCATCCACCTTATACAGAATAAAGTAACAAGCATAAATACATTGTATCAATGAAAAATTTTGCTTCTTCTAAAGTTTCCTCCATATTTCTTTCTACATCCAGTGAGAAAATCTTAGTATCACTGCAAGAACTTGAAGAAGTATAAAATTCGTATGACAAAGAACCAACGTTACTCACCTTGGCAGTTGCTTTAGCAAACTAATAAGAGTGTTATTCTCGTTTCTAATTGATTTCCAAAAAAGAAAAGAAAGATTTGCAAAAAATGATAAACAAATAATAAGGACGTTGTGCTCGTTTCTAATTTTGTGTCGTTTTCGTTTTCATCGACAGTAAGCAAAAGGTTGAAGCTCTAATGGTTGCGTGTTAAGTACCTAATTCCCCATTCTATCTACTCTTCTTGCTGGCTTCATTGGAAAAAAAAAGAAGATTTTTTTTTTAATTTGAGTAGAATTGAAACTTGAATAAGAATCTTTTAATTTTCTAAACAGTTGCAACTTTAAATACATCTAATTTGTGGGATTTCTGTTTTTTCTTTATTTAAAGCATCTATCTTTTTTGGTAAAATATTACACGTTTAAGAGAGAAAAAGATAAAAGTGAGTACAAAAGATAATTAATTATAAAGGTGGATATGAGTGGTAATAACTAAAATATTATTGGCTTACTTATGTAATTTTTTCTTAAATAAATAGACATTGCAAAAATAATAATACTAATAATAATAATCAAAACTTACATTAGAAATGTTTAGCCAAAACTCAATGTAGTATACAACTATATACATCCGATATATAAAAATTTATATACATATATATATTTTAAAAATTTGATATAGAATACACTCAATATATAATTTTATACAAAATTCTAAGACTTATTTATACATCATACATAACAACATATAAATTTTATACGTTGCTATACAAAAACCAAACTTTTTCGTATTCCTTAAATTTAAACACCAAATTCATTTAAAACTATTTCAAAAAGCAACACTAAGTCACCAAAATTTTTATATTTGTACTCCTCAATACATAACCGATCTTTTGTAATTAGTTACCACAAAAATGAATATCAATTATTTTTTACATTGTCTCAACTTCTATTGATTTTGTTATTCAGATTAAGCTGGTATAAATCAGCAACACAAATATGTTTGCTGATCTACTCCTTGCTAATTCAAAATCTATATTAAACTCAGCTTCAGAATGCTGTTATTTTGTTGTATAAAGAATGATATCACCAATGTGTATGTGAATATGCCATTAAGAATAAAAAAGGTAAACATATAAGTTTATCTATTGCAAGATTTTTTAATAAATGATAAAAAAAATTCAATTAATATTTTTAAGGATTTTCTTACTTTTAATATTATATAGATTTATCTTTACAAAATGTTATTTATTTATAATTAAAAATAATTTAATTTTAAAATTTTATTTTTATCACTAATAAAATGATTTATAGTTGCACAAATGATTGAGGAGGATTCTAGAGCTCAAATTTTAAAAGTCTTCATTTTTTAAAATATTGTGTAAAGTTAAAGGGTATCACATAAATTAAAACGGAGTGAGTATTCTTTTTAAAAAATTTATCAGGCAAAACTTTTATTGCTTATGGGGCATAAGTTGCGGGTATAATAATTTTATTTGTCCATTAGATATAAGCTTTAGATTACCTATAAGGCAAAAATTTAAGATATTTTAAAATAGTAAATTTGCTCAATTGATCATTAATTTTATGTTATAAACAAAATCTAAAACTTATATCTGACCAACAACGAAAGTTCTTCTAAACGATTTTTTTTTTTTTAAATTGACGTTATTTTCTAAAATTTTATTATTTAAAATCGGATATTTTTAGAACACCAATCGTCATTTCTTGTTTTAAATGTAATCTTAAGATATCCAATTTTAAAAACTCATTTTCCATCTATTCCCATCCTACTAGTTCTGGACACATGCATTATATGTGTGGCTCGTGCTAATTTGTGAAGAGTTGGTATAATCATATATATATATATATATAATCTCTAATACATTTCTTATGAGTAAATATAAATAAAATTGAGTAAATTACAAGCTCCATTATGAGAATGTTCATGAATAATAATCTTCCATTCAAAAGGTATGTTTGAATTGTTCCTATCTATCCAAATTGCTGCAATAAGCAAGAAACTTATTAAAAGTAATAAAATACTAATTAAAATGGATGCTGAACTTCTCCTTTGCTCAACTGACAGTGTATTGAACCTGCACTGTAACATTAATACAAGAATAAACTGATTAATTAACTGAAAGTGTATTGAAAGCATTGATATTGAATGATAATACTAAACTAAAAATATATTAAAAGCATTGATATTGAATATGCTTGAATGGGCATGTATTGCAACATTAAAACAGGGATGAGGACTGGCTGTTGAACTTCTTCTTTCCTGAACATGACTTTGATGAACTGAACGTATACTTGACCTTAGTTTTTGTTAAAAAAAAATATTTAATTGATGATTTATTAGATGGTTAATAAAATCTGATTTAGTAATGGAGGTAAAATGGTAATTTAACTTTTGAGTTTGGAGCTTTTTATTTTAATAATATATAATTAAAAATTTATATACAGAATAGTACAAAACACAACCTACAATAGGGAAAAAACTAACAGCTATCCAGAATTCAACTAGGACAACTCAGAAGATAGAAGAAGATATGGCCAGCAAGAACACCAACTGCTCACTGTATTTCCTGGAACAGCTCTGAGTTATCTCGCACGATCGTGTTCATTCTGTTGACTTGTACTAGGATCTGCATCACAAAAAATGCATTACTATTGAGTGATTACCAAAAACAGCGTGTACCCAATAGGCATCATAGGACAACAGGACAAAAGTAAACATAAGCAGGGTAAAGAGCGATCATAAGCAAATAGGGCAACAGCAAGTAATGTACCAACAGAAAGGGGTAACTGCAGTAATAACTAGTAAGTGCGGTGAAAGGTCAACTATCAGTGTATGCACATAATGGCCTAAGTCATATGCAAACCATGAACAACGCGACACTTGCCTGGAGCTCCAACGTAACCACTACAAGGAAAAACCACAAGAGAGAATACCAGAAAAGTAAGGAAATAATTCTATCGCAAATAAAACAAGGAGAGTAACCATAACAAACCTAGTTAGCAACAAAGCACATTAGCATATAAATAACCAAATGGGACTCCTCTAGTAATCCCAAAAATTGCAAAAAAACGTGTAGGATACAATGCAAAGTGGTGCTGAAAAGTAAATAGTGCCCGTACGCTCCTTTCCTAGTATGTAACCATAGTGGGAGAGCACCCACGAAAGGCTTTCCCGTGTACCATTCATGCTCTTATACACCCCTCCTCTAAGCTGCAACATATACCTAGTAATGGTACCTCAGGTTAAGCCACCCAGTGTTAGAGGGTCCGTGGAGGGATCCAATCCCACATACAAAATCCTCGTAAAAGATCCAATTAGTGACATAGTCATCAGGTAAAAAATGTCAAAACTCGGGTTCAACCCGTATATCAAACCTTAGTAGAAATCTCAAGTCCAGGACCGTACACATATCCGAAATCCAATATGGAATCCATGTGTCTCCATTTAGGCATTTACAGAAATCACAATGACGGTGAGAAAATAAAATTAGATAATATGAGGAAAATAGCTCCATACATCATGAGCTTAGTCGTGGAAAGTGTAAGTATAATAGATAAGAAATCGTTTTCCATTTATCATTCTACCAAAAACTCAGTTACCGTTTAAAATATCAATGCATGCTCGCAACACAGAACAAACCATCCTGCCTAGATTGGATCTAAATCTACCAACATAAACTAGGGGGCAGATATTAAACTCTAACCACTAGTGTAATCCCCTCCCCAACCTCAATTATGTTTCAGAGAAGGCATGAAACACGCAGGAAGGGTCTCGTAGCCCTAACAATGTATAACCAATGAAAAGACGAGAAAAATGGTTGTAGACCAAGAGAACAACTATACAAGGCTCTAAACTAGTAACCTAGCCCCTAGTTGGCAATTTACCAAATATATACAATTAAAAACCCAATCTGAAAAAGTAAACCTAGCCTACCTGGATTCTGGCGATAGCCTCGAAAAATATATTGATACCCAAAAAGCACGAACAAGGCTCGAAATCGTACGAAGCTAGCAAAAATATAACCCACGTGTCAAGACGAGTAAAACAAGACCCATATTACTATAGAAATTGTGGGGTCGAAATGCAAATTAAAAATTGGTCTGTAAGGTAGCTCATAAAATAAATATTTATATTTATACCAACAAGTAGAGCATGACATATAGATTGTATTGTACAAAATTGGGCTCAAACTGACAGCAGACAATGAAGAAACAAGCCCGAGAAGTTTATGTAATATAGAAAACTTTATAACTAAAGAGAAACCAAGAAATTACCCGGTAAAAACTATCATAGGATCTCAAGAACACAATTCCATAGAGTAAAACTATGATAAAACACCCTAAATAAACGGACATAAGCCCTGAAATGGGAAGAAATTAAGAGAAATGGGAAATTTCCTCAAAATAAAGAAGAAGGAAAATATAAAATGTTGCCTAAGAGGTGCCCCACGATCGCGGCCACCACCCTGTGATCGTCATAGGTTAGGCTGCAAGGCCTCCACGATCGCAACCAGGGGCCTACGAACGCGAGAAAGGCTTCTCAGAAGTGATTTTTAATTTTCTCTAACAAGGCTGCAAAATCGAAACGGAGTCCTATTTCAACAATCCATATATAATTTTTTTTATGTAATAGACATGTTGTACAGTACAGAATCGATGAAAAGGAAATTCAAGATCATATAAACTGAGTAAGGCATGAAGAAGCTATAAATATAAAGAAATTAAGCCATAAAACTATCAGGAAGCCGAGTTATGGGTCCCAACTAGTCGTGAATGACCTGGGGGACTTACCAAGATGCTCTAAACACAGAAGAATCATAGAAATCATGAAAATAGACCTGAAGGACATTGCAAGATCCACCACTAAATAAATATTCATCCACTAAAATTATAAAGAAAGGAGTATCTGAAGTCTGAAACAAGTAACAATGCAAGGCTTACATGATGGGATATATATGAGGGGTCTGGCACATAACAACAAGGCAAGGAGACATGGGAGAACAGGTGAACAACTAGTAACTACAAAGGTAGGTTTAATCTGTAGGAAACATATCTAATCTGCTCTATAGCCTCATAAGGCCCCAATGAACCTGCAAAACATCTAACCCCAGCACTAAGCTCAAAAGGCGAAATCTATAATTTATGCAGCTTCTTTGTCTGCTCTGTTCTATCTGAAATCCAACCTGAATAGGTATGACTCTTTTGGTAGCATCTCAAATCAAATTCGAAGTCTGAGGTCA
>JBDJHY010000102.1:15472265-15482421 GCA_039654485.1 Withania somnifera | reverse complement strand
CTTAAGCATCGGAGAGCAACCCCGGGGACTACCCTGGGCCTTTTTATTTTGCCGGAACATTCGTGTTCCTTTGTTAACAAGTTTGGAAGCTCTTTTGTTCGGGGTTCTCAGACGGATCATTACCTTGGTAAGTTTTAGGACTTATCATTTACAGAATATGAAGAAGGTTTACAAGTTTTACATTATGAAGTTAGATAAAGTATGACTTTCATTTTGAGTACTTTGTTGATAAATTTAACAAAAAAAATAAGGGCCAGCACATAGCCACAATTATGATATATCTGTAAACTTTCTAATTTCTAAAATTATCTTTTTTTCTTCATGTAAAATGCATTTTCCCATTGATCATGACACATCTTCTAGTGTTTCAGATATCTTTGCCGAGTTATCGATTGTAATGGATCCCGACCACGTTGTAGTTGTGGAGAATGGTGTTTGCTTGAGCTGTTTAGACTAGTGTTGCTGATGTGACGCCTATTGCAATATGTGCGATGAACTCATCAATAAGCTTGTCTGAATTTCCACTTGTGTCAATTGCTTCCTTAGATAATTCTTGTCCTCTCCTCTTCTTCTAAAACTTTGTTGATGCACCTGTATGTCTCCTTACTTGCACTGATAGCTTGACTTCCCCGCCATCATTTTCTTTTATCTATCAACCCCAACCCAAACTTCTCTAAAAAAGTGTGTTGATTATATGGTGATACGAGCACAGATAACACCTACTTGTCCCGTCCTTTCACACGGAGTCAGGTGAAGGAGTTGCGGGCATTGCAAGCTACCATGAGGAAGATTGATGCTTGGGAAACCCTTTTCAAGTCATGTCAAAGGGTATTCAACCTCTGAAAATCTTATGAGTGGAGACTCCAGAAATTGAGGAGCCTAATTGAAGATTCCAGAACTTTGGGGGCCTAATTGAAGATGTCGTAACTCTGGGAGCCAAAGTGTCATATTATAAAATTATAATAGATATAAATACTAAATTTGTAGTATTTATAGGCAGGCTTTGATGATTAAACATTTGAACTCCTTGAGAGCTTAGTTTTAGCATAGCATAGTTTTAGACGTAACTAGCGTAATCATAGTGAGTAATTGAGGGTGGATTCCCTTAGTCGAAACTGTAACTTCTTTTGACACTCAATCGAAGGTTTTCATTTTGTGGATTTCAATTTGGTTTCCATAGGTTTCGTGTTTGGGAATTTATCATAACCATTAGTTCGATTGAAAGGTAAGGGTAACCAGTTCCTTGGTGTTCATAAACCGGTGCGTTAATTATAAGTTTCCACATATCTTTTTCTTTATTTCTTTCTCCCTCATATATCGATCCGCATCATTTGGTAACATAGTTTAGGCTAGTAATTCGTTTCGTCAAATTACAGTCCTCAGTTCATAAACAACAAATTCAAAAAAAGGGAGGAAAAAGTCAAAATTCTTGGGAGATTTCTAGAAAATTTAAGGGTGCGTTCATTAACAGAAAATTATTTTTAGTTTTTCATCTCTAATTTTCTAAATTTTCTAATTTCAAGAAAATTATGAAAAATTCAAAAAATGCATTCAAAAGCACACAATTTTCTAGTTTAGAATAATGGAAAATTGAAGCATATTTTAATGGAAAATTTTGGAAAAGTAATTTTAGAAGTTTTTCAAACTTAATGTAATTTTTGAAAATCGGGTTTTTATTTTTCTTGGAAAAAATGGATTTTGAACATGTTTTCTATATTTTCAATTTTCTTAGAATACTTTTCTAGAAAAGTGGAATAATTTTCTGTTAATGAACGCACTTTTCACATTCTATTATGGGTAATTTATAGGAATAATTAAATATTGGGCTTAATTATATTAGGGAGTTATAACAATAGTTTATCTAATTATAATTCATATCTAATGTTTCTCTCTTTCATTTTCTTCCTCCCTCTCGCTTTCTCCATCTCTCTCACGTCTCTCCCTATTTCTCTCTCTTTTTCTCTTTCTCTTTCTTTTTCGTCTCTCCTTCTTTGTATTATATCTTCGGTGAATCGATTTGTATAAGTGAATTAATTGTATTTGTATCAACGAGTTCAGAAGTTAATTTATATATATTTCATTTGTATTTTCACCTTTTACTGATTTGTATCAGTGAATATAAGTGTATAAATGAATGCAAATATATCAATAAATACATTTGTATCAGTGGTACATATTCGTGAATTAAGCATATATTATTATACAAATTAGTGAACATTTGTTGATTTGTATATGTACCAAAAAATGCAATTTGTATCAATGGTACAAATCACTGAAGCATATACCTTGATAAACAAAGCATTGAAGCATATGCATAATTATACAAATTAGTGAACCAAATAAGCATAACATATAGATACAAATCAATGAACCAAATAAGTTGACATCACCATTTACTAAATATATAACAAGAAATAAAGTCTAAAAAGAAAGAGACTAAAAAGAAAAAGAAATACAAGAGATGGGTAGAGGGGAGAGAGGCGATTGAAAATGGGAAAGAGGGGTTGGGAGGCGGGCGAGATTGGGAGAAAAAGGAGAGTGACAAACGATATTGGGAAAGAGAGTGAGGAGAGTGGAGAGAGAGAGAGTGTGTGTGTGTGAGAGAAGGGGAAGCTATAAACCCTAACTATAGCAAGCTATAGTTATGTTAAGTTTTTAACTACAACTATGACTCATGAATACATACCTTGTGTTTGGCTTGTTATGGAGTTTATCCTTCTATTATATTATTATTTATGTCTTGCAATTTTAAGGAACTTATGTCTTATTAGATATAATCAAAATGTATGTCCTGCTAGATATAATTTTCATTATTAAGGACAAGAATTAAAAAATCAGACTATTTGAGTGACAAACTTTAAAGATTAGTCCATTTGATGAACAAATCATGCAATCTCTTCCTAACGTGTTTGGTATTACTTTCTTATGTATCCAAATAATTGACCACTCACTTTATTTCAAGGAAACAACATCTCATTTTCTCTTAAAAAATAATTTAAGAAAATAACCTTTTTAGATATACTAAACATAAGTAAAAACACATAGGCTAAAAAGTATTTTGTATAAAAAAAATGTTAGAGTGTGAAACATGATATTTTACTTATTAATGAGTAAAATAAGACATATTGTTAATCGTATAAGTTGCACTTGCTTAAATGAAAATTTAACATTAAGCACTAGGTCACATTGCAAACAACTCAAGATGTAGAGCGTGGTAAGGCTGTTAGTTTCTTATACAACTGTAACTTAAGCTTATCGTGTACAACTAATCTTAGCTAGTAAATATCTATATGTTAGCAATATATTCTTATCACAACTCTTTGTAAATTCTATATATAGACTGCAAGTAATACAAGGACATCATTAACTGCTCATTACTATTATATAGTATCAGAACAAATTAAAGACCTAATAGTCTGATTCTTTTTACTCCATTATGTCTTCCAGTGTTGCTTCGTCACCTTCCCTACCCAATGTTTATCATCAACTCTCACACAAATTAACCATAACCAATTATTTACTCGGGCGCACCCAACTCCAGCCTCTGCTGCATGGCCTAAAGCTTGTTAGTCATGTTGATGGCCGTTGCACCTGCAAAATTACGGACCGATAGCACGACTCTGGATCCTACATATAAGTCGTGGTACCAAGCATATCAAGTGGTCTTGAGTTGGATCATCTCCTTGATATCTAAGGAATTTCTGAATCAAGTTGTTGGCTCCATAACGGCGTTGGAAGCTTGGAATCAGCTGAAAACAACTTTTTCACCAGGGACAAAATCTGAACTATGCAACTGAAATCCTAATTGTTTCGGTTAAAAAGAGAGAATGACAGTATATCTGTGTAAATGGTTAAAGTGAAAACTATCACAGACAAATTGACCTCTTTCGACAGTCCTGTCCATGCGGATGATCTTGTCCAATTTATTTTTTCAGGTCTTGAATTTGCATAAAGGCCATTGGTATGTGCCATTGAGTCTCACCAAGATGATCTCAGCTATGATGAACTCTATGATCTCCTCTTAAGAGAGGAAGAGCAATTAAAGGCTGATGACGATAGTAGCTCCTTCTCTCCAAATGTGCACCTTGTACAACGTCAATCACATTTTTCACGAGGCAGAAGACATGGTGGTAGTGGACACTTATCGTATCAGACCTCATCAGGCTTTCAACATTACTCGCCACAACATCACACCCAAAATTCAGTTGTGGATGGCTCTTAATTACCTATTTGTCACAATTGCAAAGATATTGGATATGTTGCCTGGCTATGCCCTTCTCCAAAACTCAATAAAAGCAATCGACCTCAATCCAATGTTGCTTTCACCAGTACTAGTTCTAGACAATAGGTGATCTATTCTAGTACCAGTCATTATTTCACCTCCGATTTGAAAAACATGCATCTCCATCTCCACTCTAAGAATCAAGGACCTGAGGAAGTCACTCTAGGTAATTTTTTCTACCTCTCCTATTTTACACACTGGTTCCTCTACTATCTATACAAATGCTCAACGATTTCATCTCAATAGTATTCTCCATGTTCCACATTCTTCTCATAATTTTATATCTGTCATTTCTTTTACTGTTCTATTCATGTTTCTGTTGAATTCTTTCCTGACTATTTTGTCGTGAAGGATTTAAACACTAGGAAGGAGTGACTTCACGGCCTGAATAAGGATGGACTCTATTTTCTGTCAACTAGTGGACCTCCAGTAAACTCTGCTAAATCTTATGCTGCCTCTTTAATTACATGGCATGAACGCCTTGATCATGCCTCTTTTAGAACTATTTTGCAAGTCTTAAAAAATAATAATGTTCTTTTGTCAAATAAATAAATTCCTAGTTTATGCTTGCTTGTCGCACTATTAAAATGTCAAAGCTTCCATTTCTGCTATCGTACTTTAAAGCTAATGCGTCTTTAGAACTTATTTATTCTGATGTTTGGGGCCCTGCCTGTGTTACTTCCTTTGATGATTTTTGCTATTATATTATTTTCTTTGATCATTATAGCAAATATTCATGGATATACTTTGTGCGATACAAATCTGATATTTTGCTCATTTTTATTAAATTTCGAACTTTGGTAAAAAAAAATTTGATCGGTCAATTAAGACATTTCAATTTGATTGGGATGGTGAATATCGTACTTTAACAGATTATCTCAGCTCCAATGGCATTGTCCAATGCAGCTCCTGCCCATATACATCAAAACAAAATAGATGTGCTGAGCGCAAACATTGCCACATTGTTGACACAGGATTAGCCTTGCTTCATCATGCTAATATTCCCATTAAATATTGGACCACAACCTTTGAAACTATTGTTCATGCTATAACTCGCTTGCCTACCCACACATTGCACATACTCCATTTGACACACTCTTTGGTCAATCCCCAGATTACTCACAATTAAAAGTTTATGGTTATCTTTGTTTACCGTGGCTACAACCATGCTCAGCTTACAAATTAGAACCACGATCTAAACCTTGTGTATTTTTAGAATACATTAAAATTCATAAAGGGTATAAGTGCTTAAAGTTGTCTTCCTAAAAAATTTACATCTTACGCCGTGTCTTGTTTCATGAACAAGTTTTTTCATTTAGTAATGGTGATCACACTTCTTCAAGTCAACTGACTTCCACTGCTACTGGGACTACTATTCACTTGCTTCTCCCATCCTCTATCATTACATCTACTACAAAACCTGTACCACCTTCCCACCAGACCACCTCTTCCTCCGAACCAACCGTACCTCAACCTTCTACACCTGCACACTCAGCTTCCATCCCCTTGAACCACCCGATCTTCCTTCCTAAACACCTGCACCTGTCTCAGTCGATCAAAATATTCATCCCAGGCAAACTCGTTCCAAGACTCGCATTCTAACCCAATCTTCTAATAATCCTGATCAGCTACTTAATTACTCCAAACGACTTAAGAAATAATATTTAGGTCCAACCTAAAAATCATATTATTATCTTATAAAAGGATGACTAAAATAAAAACAAATAATAGTACTGTTTATGATGAGCATGTTTTTGTATTTTATGAAAACAACAAATGAGATTTTATTATATTGCAAATTAAACAAGAAGTAGTTATAGAGTACCAATCCCTAAATCTAAAATAATTGATTAGAAATTAACAGAAAAATCCATTATCTCCGAAGCCACATGTGCCATGGCCGATTGTTTTGACGTTATTATGCAACATTTTTTGTTTCTTTCTGTGGGTTTATTATAAGGGAATAATAATTCAACTATATCAAAAATTACTTTATATACATATGGTACTAAACTTTTTACTCACATTCTAACTTTTTCCTATAAGTTTCACTCTTCCGCGCTTGAATTTTTCTTATTAGCTTATTCTTAGATTTTAGTATTATTTAATATTTCATTACTTCAATTAAGGTATTATTTTATTATTTTTTTATTTTTTTTGTTTCGGCTTGACTTCTTCACTACTATAATTTGATTTACATATTTATTTTTAAAATAATCCTTATACTCTTACAAAATAGGAGTAAGACTGTGTACCTTTTCAAGATCTTACTTTAAGATTATACACACTAAATGCGTAGTTGTTGCTATGAGTTTTAAATTTAAACGAATTTCTTTTCAAGTATAATCATGTAAATCTACTAATTATGTAGCCGTAAACTTAAAACTGAAGGACGACTCATTAGCATATTTCTTCTTTTTAATGTACCACAATTTAATATGTTAAAGTAATTAAGTATTTTTTTTGCTGGATGGTAATTGATAATTTAAATATTACCCTTTTATTGGTGAGATAGAGAGCACTGCTAGTACATACAGATAAAGCTAAAAAAACGTATCATATTAATTAAGTCGTAGAGCTAAAACTGATATAATTTGTCTCATTAATTGTATTGCTAATTACGTACAATCCCACTTTTGCAATAAATTGAAGTTTAGATTCTTTTTAAGAAAGTTATATACAAATTAATTTGGACGAACCACAATTAAACACGAAGTTTATTCGAAAAAATATTTTAAAAGTAATTTAAGACTTTTAAGTCATAATGTCTACTAAACTAATAATTTTCAATTAGTTAAAGTGAAATTGTATCACTAATGTATGTATATATTATAAAGTGATAGATATTTGATTTCCATTCAGCAGACATCACTACTGTTCCTCGTAGAATTATTAGGAGCAAGATAATGGTTTTTCATTTTTTATTTTTTATTTTTTTAATAAACAGTGTATTTATTGGAAATAGGCACTCCAAATCATCAGGTGACATTAGTCACAAAATGAAATGGTTTGAGCACAAACTACTTAGAGAGAATTTTACCGTTAATATCCAACATTGGGTTATTTTAACTTGAAAATATGATTCAAGATAACAAAATATAAAGATCGAAAATTAAAATTAAAAATTAGTAAATAATTGAATATTTTTTACCTTCGGTAGATATAATTAGAGATAGGAGGCTAGCATTTTTCTTTCCTATTCGTCTTATCAGCAGTGTTATATTTCGTAATCGTGCAGTCTATTAAGTTTCAAGCATTATAATTTGTAGCTTTATTTGCTTTTGATTTTGTGTTCTATTTCAAACATATTTACTTTTTGACTCTTTGATATATTGAAAGCATCTTTTTTACCCAATAAAGATAAAATTAAAGTCTACGTTCATTTTATTTTTTTCAAACTTTGCTTATAAAATTATATTAAATAGTTGCGAACACCTAAAACATAACCAAATATAGTAACACGGAACACTAAAGTTTTAACATGTTCAAAATCAGTAAAAAAATTTACTTGTATTCAAAAAATATTATATGTGGAAACTCAAATTGTAGTATCTATATGCCTGTATTTTAATGTATGTGATATAGTTGACTCGATGCAAAGTTTAAGCAAATAAATAAAAACTTTAGATATTTTTTATCATTAAAATGTCAATAATATTTTTGTAATTATACTTCTATAAAAGTTTCTCGATAAACATATCAATATCGAATTCATTTGAATTCAGTACTTTCAATATGGGGTATAAATATGAAAAAGTTCACTAATATTGCAATAAATACCAAGAATGAATTCATTATACGATAGAGTTTATTACTAGATCTTAATTGAACTCATTGAATCTGACCTTTGGTGAAAGTTTTCATATATGCACATCCAAATATTTTCACTTCCTTAATGAACGGACATGCTTAAGAAAAATATTGACAATCATCAATAATTCCTCATTGTCCAATTTAAAGATCAATATATATTACGGTAGAAATGTCACTTTTTTGTACCTAACAAATTATCAAATTGGAGAGATCCTACCTTTGAGCCTTAATGGACAAGCAATGACTTAAAAATAACAAATTTGCGCACAGCATACCAGATAGTTGAGCTGTTTTAGGCTATAAGTATTTGATAGTTCTCAACAGAGTTGAAAAAGATAAACCCAAGTTTACACCACTGATGAATATATTAACATCTGCGTTTTACACACACTGTTCTCAATCACGATTAATTAGTGCACATTCCCACTTCAGCTTAGCACTTAACCATGCACCCAGGTGTGAACACATGATTCTTACTGAACAGTATCAAATTAAAGCACCCTTTCCCTAAACTGGTACTTTTTAAGTAAATTAGTACTTCACTTGCCCCAGTTTAACAACTAATATTAAGATTAAATATGCAGCTGTAGTACGTGGTAACTTGGCACAACTCGTAAGATTTTATACACTTGATGGAAGTGCACTTTGCAATCATAGAAAAAAGAGAATACCAACGGTAAGTAGTACTTCAGTAGATCTCCTCTTTTACTTAAAATAAGGTGATTGATTATTAGTCCACAGTAGGAATAGGGAACAGAATCAATAAGTACTATTACAAAAGAATTCAACAGACAACAGTCTCCACTTATGATTCACATATACTAGACGGAGCATTCTCATATTGTAACCTTGGTAAGTTCTTGAGACTTATCAATAATAATAATAATAATAATAATAAAAGAAAAGAAAAAAAAAACTTAAAAGAGTACAATAAACACCTGTCTGCAGAAGATGAAAACAAAAATCAATAGTAGAAAACGAGAGAAAGAAAAGTGTTTGATAGTTTTTGATGAAAACGAAAAGACTTTATTTTGGAGGCCGATAATTTCATCTACCTGCACTCCATTCATTTTGTTATGAGTTGTACACACCACTTCTTGCGCACACAAATTAACCATAAACAATAGAATCACACAAAGCAAACTAACCACAAAATTACTTAAATCAATAAAACTCCAAAGGTGCAAACAAGATACAATAAGTAAAGTTTTAATGAATTTTCAACTGGTCCTCTCCTTGATTTTCAAATAAGGAATGACTCAATACTAATGTCTAATATTTAGTAAATTTTTGAATGTTGAAGATTAATAATCGACATATAGCTGTTCTTAAGGTTAAATCTAAATGAAGATGAGCAAACACTCTCCAATGCAAGAATGAATTATACAGCTATTGGCTAGTGATCATCTTTTCATAGATGGATTACAAGTTAATTAAGTTTTGATACAAAAGAACATGTGTCAATTACTGCTTCACTGCAAGTCGTCATTGTTAATGAAATGGATGGAGCTGGAGGATCCATCCTAAAATTTAAATGAAAAGTCGAAAACTCAATTTATTTTGTAAATAATAAAGGACAAATCACAACCCTAATGTCAATTCTTTACGTATCTTTCATAAATTACAAAAAAAATCAACTTTTTCCTAACCGGTACATTACTCATTAAATACTTTGCATCGGATATTCACAAATACATTTTGCATGAAGTTACCGATACCTTTTTTTTATTGATACATTTAAGGATACTTTGTGGATTTAATTAAAAACCTGTGATTTTTAAAAATTTTAAAAATTAGTGTGATATTAATTAAATATGAATTATAAAATTGAGTTTTGAGTAATTATTCCTATAACAATAAAGTAAAAAAAAAAAAAAAAAGAATCTACATTCAAAGAAATGAAGAACTAATTATCAATTCCTTGCTCATGGTTTGGAAAAACCTTTCCAAACCATGATCCAGACTATTTGGTTTCAGATAGACGCTCATAGAAACGAACAATTTTTTCTTGTATGTCAATAAGTATTGAGGGATCAGGTTAATAGATATAGAAATTAACAA
>JBDJHY010000102.1:15405185-15415859 GCA_039654485.1 Withania somnifera | reverse complement strand
GAAGAAATGCGAGCATCTACTCAAGGGGAAAAGGAAAAAGCTTGCCATAGACATGCTCATTACTCTCTATACTAAAATGGGAAAGAAAGATGATGTCTATCGTATATGGAATAAATACAAGAGAAAAGTTAAGTATAACAATTCAAGTTATCATTGTATGATAAGTGGACTGGAAAAGTTGGAAGATCTTGATGGTGCAGAGAAGATATTTGCTGAGTGGGAAGCAAACAAGGTACACTTTGCCATTCAAATTCCAAACCTGCTTATAAGTGCTTACTGCAAAAAGGGTCATATGGAAAAGGCTATATCAATCATAGAGAAACTCGTGGAGAGTGGAAAGAATCCCAATGGGAGCACATGGAATCGTCTGGCACTCGGTTATTGTGTACAAAATGACATGGAAAAGGCAGTGGAGACGCTGAAGAAAGCAATCTTGGCTAGTAAGCCAGGGTGGAAGCCACACTTTCACAGCTTGGCTTCCTGTGTGAATTACTTGCAATCAAAAGGAGATACACAAAGAGAAGAAGAGCTTAAAGATCTACTTAGGGTGCGAGGTCTCTTCTCAGAAGAAGTTGAGAGGGGTTTGGATATGTATATTGAAATTGGAAATCGCAAGTCTGAGGCACGTGATGAAACTGACCTTGAGGAGACTTGCTGACAATACAACAACCAACCTGTATAATTCCACAAGTAGTGTCTAGGAAGAGTGGTGTATACACAGCCTTAGGCCCTTACCCCTACCTTGCTGACGATAGCGGGAATAAAACTATATGTAGCTGGATAGTGGATTATTTGATTCTCTAAATTTTATGATGATCACCAATCGAAACTCTCTACTGGCGTTTAATCAGGTAATCTCTATTGTTGCATCTAAATGGATGAAACGTTTGCAATATGATATTTAAATTTACTCAGTTTTTTTTCCTTTTCTTCTTTTCTTGGTTGTGTTATAGGATCATGATCTGCGGCTTCTTGTTTAATTGCACTACTGGCAGGTAAAAAACGTACGCGGTTCATACCACTACCTAGATCAGGTAGAGAGGCAGTTAGTTTCCGGAAGACCCTTGGCTCAAATAGTACAATATACAAAATATCAAATATAAAACATAAAAAGCGCTTAATATGGGAAGAAAAAATCAAATAAGCCATAAGCAAACCCCAAATACGAGTATAAGAAAGGGAAAAAGAAAAAATCACTTCATTTCTTTTGGTAATATACAAGTTGTATATTTATATTAGGTGACAAGATACCAATAAAGGAGGAAAAAAAGGAAAGATATTTGTTCTCTCACTTCTATAAAATTTAAATAAATAAATTCTTTTTTTTTTTTTTTTGCAGAGATGTAATACTTAATATTATCCCTTTGTTGCCTTCCTTTTTCTGCTTTAGTGAAAAGTGTATTTAAAAAAAAATATGTATAGACGCATCATTAGTCATTAACTTAAGGATACAAAAACTACTACTTTTTCTTCCCTTTTTATAAGGGGAATATGATATTAGGTGAAATTATAACTTCTTATAAGGGAGCCTACTTTTAATTTAATAAGAATGCTGCAAATGTTTGCGTACATGATATGGAGTACATCGCATATTAAAAGAAAATGCACTATAAATGGCATAATGCATATCGTTTTACTTGATCCTCTACTAAAAAAAAATTGTTTCAATTTATAAAAATTAAGTAATGTTTATCCTGTCTTTCTAATATCATTAATGACTATATAAAATGTATAATATTCAAATTTATATTTTGAAAGAATTATTAATCAGACTAATTTAATATAATAAATATTTTCTTAATAAAAATATCAAGTCGACAAGGTCAATTAAAATAAAACGGATAGAGTGGTACGTTATAATAATAACCTACATGTGTCTTAGATTCAGCGCCCTTTGTACTCTTTATTTTACTTATATTTGTTTGGCAACCTGGAAAACCCAAACAATTTTCGATTCCTGTCAATCACGTATTAATACCAAATAAATAAAATAAAAAGTTATTTTTTTGTTTTAAAATATTTGTTATATTTAATTTTTTAAAAATTATATTGCCTAATATTTTAAAATATACCATTATATGAATATGAGAAAAATGACAACTCACAGTAGTACTTTTTCGTATAGTTTCACATGTAAGTATTTAATTTTAAAAGTAGTGGATCATTCTAATTCTAAAAACAAATCAAATTAACATGACAAGTAATTAGGGATGAGAGAGTACCTTCCTTCAACCTCGTTCTCTTAGATTAAACACCTTAATCTCCACTCAACGCAAGATATTGAAGAAAAAAATGAAATTCCTTTTGTTTTATCCCTTGAAATTTTAGGAAAATGAAGAAAGAAAAAAGAGGAAAATGTCATGGATGACAACTTATCTACAAAACTAGCTAGTTTTATAGTTTAATACATTGGGAATTTTTTTAATTTGCAAATAAATTTTATTTGAACACTGAAACTACAACTTATCCCAATATATTAATGAGCACTGAATACAAGTGTTGTTATTACACATAGTGTGTGTGTGTGTGTTCACAAGCATCAATTATGCAGTTAGATATAAAAACCTAAAATATATTGATTTAAACCAAATCTAATAAAAATATTTTATTACGTGTTCGGGTGATCAATTAAAACAAACCATAATTTAAATGTTACCGACAAATTTAAAGTTCATAAGAAAGCTGCACATTTTCGCTATCATTGTTAGTTCAACAAAAAATCATAGATATTTTCTCAAATGTTATTCTATCCCATCCAAATAAGATAGAACTTTTTTTTTTCTTCCATTTTTAATAGAATTACTTCCATGCATGTCTATGTCATCATGTACACCACAGTTTTGGACATATGAAAAAGTAATGGTAGTGGAGAATGAAAGAGTACTAGAATATGGGGAAAGTGCAACAATTCGTTATAGTTGAACTTGCTTACTGAAACACGTCTTTAAATAATTATACTAAAGTTTACTCCACTATGTACAAGACGTCAAAGACCTAAATATTTGCCTTTTACCTCTTTTTATTTTTCTTTCAATTGCTTTAAGTCATTTAATATCCAAAATTTGTTGGTTTGACTATTCAAGATTCGTGTCAGATAGTACCACTATCAAGAGGTTAATTTTATCGGCCGACAAAATTTTTTAAAATTTGTGTCAGACAAGATCATCATCGAGAGAGGTTAATCTTATCAGCCGACAAAATATACATAACAAACTGGAGGCAGTATAGTTTGTTACAATTTGATGAAGAGAATTAAGTACAAATGAAATAAAGTGTCACTTGTTTCATGTTTTCAGTACTAGGCTTGTGTATACGATGGATAAAACAGAGTGGATCAAGATCTAATAAAATAATGTGATATCCTTTATATAATTAATTTATTTAAAAAAAACAAACACTTTTCTATACTTAAAAACTATAAATTCATTTCTATGATCATGTTCGATCATAAATTTCAAAATTCCTAAACTATATGCTTAATCAGAAGAAAGATATCGTTGCATATAGCCAGAAATGAGCATCATACCATATAGCTACAATACTTTTTGCAAACTTCTGATCATCACAAGAAAAACAGTTAAAAACAAGCTGGAACCTTTTTGGTTATTTCCTTTGGCTGAACTGGAAATTGGGAATCAATAAAGGTTGGTTATTTCCTTTGGCTGAACTGAATTTAAGAATTATAATTATCGAATAACCTGATTTTGAATAAAAGAAAATGCTTGAGGATAAGAAAAGAAGCAAATGATAAGGAATATAGTTTCTCAGTCCGATGTTGATGCCTTGATTCATCAAATGCTCATTTAGTGTGTAGAGGCCTAATCATTGACAAAAAATCATACTTAAAGATGATTTTAAAAAAAAGTCTTTCTATTTATCACTATATATTAGTAAGTAGAGTTATTCCGTATATATATTAGTAGGAAATAATAATATTTAATGAAATAATCGTCGAATTACATACCAGCTAAAGAAATAATAATAATAATAAAATAACGCGCATTTGATTAGATCTCGCTATAGTGTTTGAAAATTCAGTCCTTTTACCATGATATGCCTATCTTGCTTTTGTGGACTAACATTGATACTCCCACTTTTCTTTTATTTAATTATATTTTTATTATATAAAACGATGCAACGAATAAGGAAAAGGACCACTCCTATGGTACTTCTAATTTTTCAAACAAAACAGGGTCCACCAATTGGTAGGTTGACAAACAAAAGACCAATTCAATTTTGGTTATCCGGTTTAATAAGGTACCAAAATTAGCCTCCTTTTAAGGGGGTGTGTGTTTGGTACAAATAGAAAAAGGGTGCTTAGTAGTAAGTAGATATGTTGTACAAAAAACATTTATATATAGTACAAAGTAAACAAATTTAACAGGATAGGGTGGATAAGGGTAGCAGGCCTGAGTGTTTGAAACAGCAAAGTAACAATCAAAACAGATACTACTTTTAATGAAAATATACAATACAATACAAAAAACCACCACCCAAAGAGAAAGTTGTCTTTTTTGACAAAAATATTTCTCTAACACATTTTGACCAACCATTGAAAAAAACATGTTTTGGATATTGTTGTCCTCCATACCAAACACACCCTTAGGAGGAGGAAAAGTCCTTTGCTTCTATTGAGTAATAATTACTGAAAACAAGAATCTCCACGCTCTACAATGGATAGAATTTTAAACCTCTTTTCTTATATTATATCAAAAAGGGTTCAATCTTGAAGCACTCTGATTCCAAATGTATTATAGCAACAATCAAAGAGGCAAAAGCTTCTATGATTTGTTACACATTTAGAAGAGGCTGTACATTTTTTTATCTATTACAACAGACTACAACACCAATTTCTCTTTTTTTACAAAGTACAAGCAAAAGACAGTAGGACGAAAGTGTTCAAAACAAGATTAGACATGTGACAAAGCAACAAAAGAGGAAAAAACATATTCTGCCAAGTGATTTATCAGCATGTGATAATTGTCTTCTCATTCTTGGACTGCTGTTGATTGCTAGGTTGTAAGAGTTTGGATAAGTGTACAGAGTTGTTGATGAGTTACCAAAAATCCTTGCATATGTCATTTCTCCAATCATGGAGTGTTGTAACATATCGGCTGTGGTGCCACCAGGGCTGAGCATGGGCGAGGATGTGTAGCTTCCTTGATAAGTTGGTTGACGTATTTGAGACTGTTGTTGATGACCTCGTCGTTGAAGTAGCTGGGATGGATTTGAATCAGTGGTTGGTACCAGCATGTGAATGCCACATCTTGGACTAGCGGGTCTTTGTGGAATGACTATGCCAAGATTCTGAGCCTTTCCTTCGGATGGTTTTGTAGATTGACCACCGCGTCCATAGAGTGGAATCAAGGTTTTCTGTGAAACTTCAGCCTTGCAAACAGGGCATTGTGGCTGTTGCTGATCTAAATTTTCTGAAGAGACACTCTGGAAATGAATCCATTTGTAAATACAAGGCCAACAGTAAAGGTGACCACATAAAGTTACCACAGGGTCATGCACACAATCCAGGCATATGTTACACTCGAAACCACTAGGAAGATTGTCTTCAGCTTCATCGTTCATCGTCTTCCACTTCCCCAACGGAGTATCGTGTTTGTTAAAGGTAGTGTCCAGCTGTTCTAAGGCCATTTCTTGCTTGTTGATGTAACAAAGATGGCTTCAAATGCCTGTAAACACACAAATTCAAGGATCTCAGAACAAAGAAAAACAAGACTTGAAGTTCATCATAAACACTAAGAAAAATGGGAACCTTAAGGAAATACTATTGATCTTCTTCTCAAGGTACACTGCATAATAAATCACAAGGATGGTCCCAAACAACTCAAAGAGCATCGACAAAATAAAAGGCGTTACGTGAAAAAACTAAATGTACTAGACTTACTAGTAAATTACAAGAGAATAGGCCCCATTAATATGGATTAGATAAAGAACAAAACAAGTCCAATATGTGGTACAGGTTGAGTACAAGGAGAAACCACCTATTGGTTTTGCCAAAAGCCATATCCAACAGCTATCACAAAATTCCAAACAGTGTACGAGGAAAAATCAAGGATAAGAACAACTACATGAAATTGATGCCTAGATGGTAAATGTAAATAGATGGAAAGCCAAAGGCATTTAATAAAAATCTGAAGAGAGGTTTCAGAATATGTGTCTCTGCTCAACTTATCCAACTAACAAGTCAATTCAAATTTAATAGGTAAACCACATTGGAATAAAGCTTCATTATCACAGAAAATAAACCAATAAATCATGAAAGCAAAGTACTGTATTTACTATGGAAAACCACAACATTAATCATTAAAAGAATCGATGTTGTTGTCCACAGACTCAAAAAAAAATATTGGTTGCTGAGGAATAGCTTCGTGGCTTAATATGGTTCTACCAAAATTAATTTAATTTAACATGATCTATGCGATGAGGATTCACAACTAGAGTCAGATATATCTGTGATAGCTACGGTTTGTAATAACATTTCATTACAATAGCCAAGTTTCTTTGGAAACGATTTGTTTACGTCTCACATCAAAATTTCAACAGTAAGGCCAATTCAATTTTCCAGTCTTTCCTTCAAAATCTTAATAGTAAAGTGCCCTGCTTACATAAGGATCCCAAGAATTGGGAAAATTGAGGATCCATAACTTAACAAAAAGTATAAGAGAGACTAGTATTACCACTTTTTTTTCAAGTTAAACAATGATAGATGGCTTAAAAAACAGAATCCATTGAACTAATTTTAGGCAATTACGTTCCGACTCATCAAAAATATTGTCAGGTGCATGTCGGATCCTTCAAATTAGTTTATTTCTAAGGATCCAACA
The DNA here is from genome assembly GCA_039654485.1 of Withania somnifera. Classification (NCBI taxonomy): domain Eukaryota; kingdom Viridiplantae; phylum Streptophyta; class Magnoliopsida; order Solanales; family Solanaceae; genus Withania; species Withania somnifera. The sequence goes on along the minus strand of JBDJHY010000102.1, from coordinate 15,409,020 downwards.
CGAATGCGACAACTCTTTTGAAGTGTCCGAGCAACATACGTTTTAGGTAATTTTCAAAGGAACTACAAGTATCAAGAAACTCCTGAGCTGCAGATTTAAAGAAAGATATTCCGGAACATGTTAAAAATGTTAATTCTGGTGATTTTCTTTTTTCCCTTTCTACCCACAACCCCATAAAGGAACAACGTTTTGTCCCTAAAACTATAAAACAGAACAACCTAGCTATATCCAAAACAGACATTGGTATGGGGTGAAGAGAAGGAATTAGAATGTTTTAGTCCTACATGGTGGCGGATCCAGAGGCATAACAAACATAGCAAGTAAACTCAGGAAGAAGTTAAAAGGAGATTAAATCTTTACTATATATATATACAGTAAATGATTTTTTAACCTTGGGACAGTTTTAGCAACCCCTTGCATCCCCCAGCTCTACTTCTAGCCTACACAACCAAATTTACCATTCCAAACTTATATTTCTAAACAAACCTTTTATTTGTTCAAGAAAGTTAATTTCACGTTCATCAAAATTCACAGTCAATCCCCAAAAAATCCCATCGAATCAAACGACCACCACTCCAGCACACGAATCAGAATTTTGATTAAGAGGTTCAAAATATAAAAAAGTAAACATAAGAAAAGACCAATATCTACTATATATGTATTAAAAATAATAATTTTAATCATATATAAACACCGTAATTTTCTGTCAATTCTATCTAACTCTGCCCCTGCCACCACCCACCCCAAAGGAAAGATGAAAAAACGACAAACCCCATTAAGAAAAATGCAACAACATGATGCTTAAGGCACAGAGTACTTCAAAATATAAAGATCTAAACTTTTCTATCCATTCTCAACAATAAAAATCTGCACTTCACCTCAAACATAAGAGGATGCGGTGTGTGTGTGGTGGCTACCAAGCTATATGAATAACACTTAAGGAAACAGATAGAGAGAGACTTAAATAATGAAAAAAGAAACATACCCAAATAGTATAATTGTATCAAGAAGGTTTGTGAACTAAGATACAAGTAAAAGATTGAGTCTTTAGAGAGAGAAAGCAAAGAATCCTTTTGTGTTTATAAGCAAAGGTGAAAAACAGAGTAGATGGGTTGAATGTTTTGGTTCTCTATATATACACCCAGTTTTAAGAAGACACGCCTATACATGTATAGGATAATTAGATGTAAATGTAGTTATTTAATTATCACTCGCTTTTGATGATGATAAGGAGAAGTAGTATATCTTAATGGAAACACAAAGTGGGGCCCACCCTTGTCCTTTCTCCGACGTGGCATGTACGCGTGGTCTGTGGGACTCCATTTTCGTTCTTTCGATTTTCCCTATTTTCCGTTGTGTAGGTGGTATTATCTTATTTTAATGTTAAATATTTATGTAAAAATAAATTTAATAAAATAAAATAAAATTTAACCAAAAACTTTTTAAAAAAGTGTATTAAATCAATAAGGACCAAATAGCAAGAAAGGGGTGGAATATTTGATATCTTTTTTATTTAAGCATTTGAAAAAATAACAACTCATATAAATGACATTATAAATTTTATCGAATACAATGTATTTAACTCTGAATATGTTATATGCTACCTATCTCCTTTCTTGCTTGTCCGTTTTCTCTCTCGCTCACTTTTTTCCTCTCACTCACACTAGAGTTAGTGTTTTGTAATGTATTCGATATATTTGTGTATATATACAAATTGGTTCTGAAAAGAAATTAATGTATCTGAAGTATCTATGCATAGATACAGAATAGTTTTGAGAGTACACTAATATATCTAGTGTGCCTGTGATGTACCTAGTGTATCTGTGTTGTATCTAGTGTATCTGTGCATAAATACTTTGTCTATATTTTATGATGTAGCCTGTGTATGTGAGCATAGATACATATATGTGCACTGCGTATTTATATCAATTTTGTAGATACATATTTGAACACTATTTATGTTGATGTGTTTGTTTTTACGCAGGGGCAATGTTGTCATTACACTTTGAACTTCCATTTTAATTAATTAATTATTTATTTTGTGCAGGGGCAATGTTGTCATTTCACTTTAAACTTCCATTTAATTAATTAATTAATTAATTTATCTTATATCAAAAATACAATATTATAAATCACTATAATTAATAATTTAAAATATTTTATTATAGATTATTTAATAGTATAAATAAATCACAATAATTAATAAGGTTGGGGTGGCTTGCTTGAGGCAGATTCAAAAAAAAGCAGTTGATTACTCGAAATATTTTTTTATTTTGTTTTGCAAGAAAGAGAAATTAATTGGTTATATCATGTAAATGTAATGTAAACAAATATTATACATCACAATAATTAATAACGTAGAATATTTAAAAAATATATGAAAAATTAATTAACTTTTGGGATTCTATTCAATACCACATAAATTGAGACAGAAAATGTAGCATATTATTTGAAAATGATGTAAAACTTATTATAAGTTATAATACTTAACATTTATTTATATAAAAAATTCAATTGGCTCTCCAAATTCAATTGCTACCACATAAGTTGGGACATAGATTACATATATTATTTAAAAAATATATAAAAGTATTATAATCACTATAATTAATAATTTAAATAGTAAAAAAATATATAAAAAATTTGGTTGACTTCTGAAATTCTATTTGTGCCACATAAATTAAAATAAGAGGGGGGATCAGGGTTAATATATATTATTTAAAAATTATATAAAAAACAACAAATTATAACAATTAATATTTTAAAATATTCAAAAAAAATATAAAAATTAAATAAATCTTCAAATTTATTTTTGTCACATAAGACAAAAATATTACATATATTAACCCATACACGATACAAGCATTATAATGATTTTTTATAAAAGGGAGAAAATGACTCCGTGAGCGGAAGTCATTTTACGTTATAAATAACTATCTCAATTTTGAACTTTATTTTATTTGTGTCTACTAATACTTAAATATTCTCATTAATCCCCGCTCTCCAACACTAAATAGTTCCATCACTTTTCAATAATAATAACTTATTTAATATATTTTCATAAAGTAAAATTTAAAAAAAATAAAATATGCATAGTATGTATCACTATGAGGTAGAAAAGCTATTTTTGATAGAATCCCAATTTAAAATAAAAAATTTTAAAAAAACAAACTAAAAACCAAGAACAATAGGTATTAAGAAAACAATAACTAATACAAAAACAAATTATCACAAAATAATACTATAATCAATCCACCTTATCACACACCCCAAAACATTTCAACTTTGTAACAATTTTTTTTAATTAATTTTCACCTTAAATATATATTTCGATTGATTTTAAAATCTTTATGTTTTTTTTTCCTTTTGAGAATCTTATTAATTAAATATTCTGTAAACCTATTTTCTTTCTTTTTTCTGTTCCGTATTTAGAAGAGCATCTTGCAACACAACTATCCTTTGATGACATATAGACCATGAGTCCATTGGGTGGAAAATTGAAAATATAATCTCTAGGCATGTTGTCTGCCCTCTTTTCAACTGTTTTGAGCGGCCGCGTCACGTTGAACATGCACCATGATGGGCGCGACGAGCTGGTCCCTCTATTTATTTTCTCAATACCGGTTTGAATCAAAATTGAAGTTTTGTTTGAATATATAATTTAAGGTTATAAAGTTTAGCTTTTTTTATTAGTATAAGATTCCTATAATTTTGAAAATTAAATTTTTCTCAATATTTATATAATATTTTCAAATGAGCTATTGAAGATAATTATGTATGTTAGGATAGAAACTCATTCAAATTTTGTATATATCCAGTTACTGAAGATAAGCAA
>JBDJHY010000102.1:15330878-15348929 GCA_039654485.1 Withania somnifera | reverse complement strand
AAAGAATAATTTAAATAAAATTTCATTAAAATAAAGATCAAATTATGAATAAATAGACACTCACTGCATTGAAGTTAAGCAACTAATAGGTATTTAATAGATTTAGCGTTCTAAAATAGACATGAAACTCATTATTTTCTTATTTTTGATATATTTTTATTCGCTTCATGAAAGTCATTATCAATGTATAATTTCATAGAATATTTAAGGTTTACTTGATTTTATACCCATAAAATATTTTACTTATTTTAAATAAATTATAGAGAGAGTCTTTTAATCAATTATTTTAAGGATTTGTTATAATCATACTACACACAAAGATCTTTTAATTAATAAATCAAAAAGTCTTTTGATCAAGAATTTGTTATAATCATACTACACGTGAAGAACTTTCAATTAATAGATCAAAAAGTCTTTTGATTTTCATCCTATTAAAAAAAGGAAATTATTAATAAAGATAACTTAAATTGGGACTTACATAATTTTCTTTCATGATTTAAATTAATTCCCGATTGATATTTAAAACTTGTAGACAATGACAAAATTTGAATATTAGTGTAAATTGACTATTAGTGGTCCATGTTCCTATAGTGGCACCAAATCCATCCCTATTTCAACCAACAACAATTGGTTTGAATTTGAAATTCAAAATGTTTGAAAGCGAACTTTTTATTTTTTATGCAATTCGAAACTTTATGTAATGCTAAATGTTCCTTAATATATAAGTAAAAAATAACGAAATTAGTTATAGTACTATTTTTATTCCTTAAAACGTCAGTCAAATACAATATTCCTTAAATCACACACACGCACAAAAAGAAAAAATTAAATTAAAAAATAGCTGTCACAATGTTCATTGCACCCAGTACCAAAAACAGATTAGTACTATTTCTAAAATAAGTATTGCAGTTCATAATATTTTATTAGAAATAAATAAATATAAAATATAATTTATTTTTATTTATTACATCGTATAATAATAATTATTTTTTCTCTTAAATAAAACATAATTATTTTATTTTGAGACGGGGAGTATTTTTTTTTTTTTTTACTCGTTCACCTCTTTTTGATATTTGAGTTGGCATTGACCGTTAAATATCTTTTTCCCAGGCAAGTACCAAAAATTTCTCTTCGAAAAATTTAAAGAACCCAATCATTATCCCCACAACACACTGCCACGCGCCACCTCCCTTATTCACCTTAATCTTCTGTTCTCACTCAGTGTTGCCAATTTCTAGCTTTTTCTCTTTTCTCAGATCTCTCTCTCCGAATGCAACAATGAGCCACCGGCAACGTACAACGCCGGCGGCGAGACAACAACAGATTCCTATAGATGAAGAACCGTACAACATCATTCCGATTCATAACCTCTTAGCTGACCACCCTTCTCTTCGTTACCCTGAAGTACGCGCCGCCGAAGCCGCCTTACGCTCCGTTGGTGACTTGCGGAAACCACCATTTGCGCCGTGGAAATCACACTATGACCTCCTGGATTGGCTATCACTTTTCTTTGGTTTTCAGGATTCAAGTGTCCGCAACCAAAGGGAACACATTGTGCTTCATCTGGCTAATGCTCAGATGCGTCTTACTCCGCCGCCGGATAATATTGACTCACTTGACCCCGCCGTACTCCGGAGATTCCGACGTCAGCTTTTGAAGAACTACTCGTCGTGGTGCTCGTTTCTAGGTTTGAAATCGAATGTTTGGCTCTCTGACAGGCATAATTCTTCTGACCACCGCCGTGAGTTGCTTTATGTTTCGCTTTATCTTCTTATATGGGGTGAGTCAGCGAATTTGCGGTTTGTTCCTGAATGTTTGTGTTATATTTTTCATAATATGGCTATGGAATTGAATAAGATTTTGGAAGATTATATCGATGAGAACACTGGTAGGCCTTTTTTGCCTTCAATTTCTGGAGAAAATGCTTTTCTGGATCGGATTGTTAAGCCAATTTATGATACGATTCGAGCTGAGGCTGACAATAGTCGGAATGGTACGGCTCCGCACTCTGCGTGGCGGAATTATGATGACATCAATGAGTATTTTTGGAGTAAAAGATGTTTTGATAAGTTGAAATGGCCCATTGATATTGGGAGTACATTTTTTGTGACTACTAACAAGGGGAAGAAGGTGGGGAAGACAGGGTTTGTGGAGCAGAGATCGTTTTTGAATTTGTATAGGAGTTTTGATAAGCTATGGATCATGCTGACGTTGTTTTTGCAGGCTGCAATAATTGTAGCTTGGGAGGGGAGGGAGTATCCCTGGCAGGCTTTCGAGAGTAGGGATGTGAGGGTGAGGGTATTAACTATTTTCTTTACGTGGAGTGGTATGAGATTTCTGCAGTCGTTGCTTGATGCAGGAATGCAATTTCGTCTTATATCGAGGGAGACCCCGTGGCATGGGGTTAGAATGGTGTTGAAGAGTGTGGTTGCAGCAGGGTGGATTGTGGTCTTTGGTGTATTCTATGGGAGGATTTGGGCCCAGAGGAATGCGGATAGGGGTTGGACCAGTGCTGCTAACAAGAGGGTGGTGAATTTTCTTGAGGTTGCTCTTGTTTTCATTGCTCCAGAACTGTTAGCCTTGGCACTCTTTGTTCTGCCATGGGTCAGGAATTTTCTCGAGAACACGAACTGGAGGATATTTTACCTGTTGTCCTGGTGGTTCCAGAGTCGGACATTTGTCGGTCGTGGACTTAGGGAAGGCCTTGTCGATAACATAAAGTATTCCCTCTTTTGGGTGGTAGTGCTTGCGACAAAGTTTTCCTTCAGTTACTTCCTACAGATCAAACCTATGATTGTTCCAACAAGAGCACTGTTGCGCCTCAGGGAGGTGAAATACGAATGGCATGAATTCTTTAACCATAGCAACAGGTTCTCAGTAGGCTTGCTTTGGCTTCCAGTTGTACTGATTTATCTTATGGATATTCAGATATGGTACTCAATCTACTCTTCTTTTGTTGGGGCTGGGGTTGGATTATTTGATCACTTGGGAGAGATACGAAACATGCCACAGTTAAGGTTGAGATTCCAATTTTTTGCAAGTGCAGTTCAGTTTAATCTGATGCCAGAAGAGCAGTTGTTGAATGCCCAAGGAACACTAAAAAGCAAGATCAAGGACGCCATCTACCGTTTGAAACTCAGATATGGGTTTGGTCGACCATTTAAAAAGCTTGAATCAAACCAGGTAGAGGCGAACAAATTTGCCTTGATTTGGAATGAGATAATTGCAACTTTCAGAGAAGAAGATATTCTGAATGATCATGAGGTTGAGTTGTTGGAGCTTCCCGAGAACACATGGAATGTTAGAGTGATTCGTTGGCCATGTTTGCTCCTCTGCAACGAGATATTGCTTGCTCTCAGCCAGGCGAAGGAGCTGGTGGATGCTCCTGATAGGTGGCTCTGGCATAAGATCAGCAAGTATGAATACAGGCGATGTGCTGTTATTGAGGCTTATGACAGTACAAGGCATTTGCTGCTGGGAATTGTCAAAGTGAACAGCGAGGAGCATTCCATTATAGCAACCTTCTTTCAGCAGATTGATCAGTGGATTCAGCTGGAGAAGTTCACAAAATACTACAATCTGACTGCTCTGCCCCAGCTCCGTGGAAAGTTGACTACTCTCCTAGATCTAATACTCAAGCCAAAAAAGGATGTTGACAAGATTGTGAATGTTCTTCAGGCCTTATATGAGGTCGCCACTCGGGATTTTCTGAAAGAGAAGATGACTGGAGATCAGCTGAGAGAGGAACGCCTGGCTCTTCAGGCATCTGCGACTAGATTGCTTTTTGAGAATGTAGTTTCATTGCCGAATCCAGAGAATGAGACATTTTATCGGCAGGCTCGCCGCTTGAACACTATCCTTACATCTCGGGACTCTATGAGTAATATTCCGAGAAATCTTGAGGCTAGACGTCGACTTGCCTTCTTTAGCAATTCTCTATTTATGAACATGCCACATGCGCCTCAAGTTGAGAAGATGATGGCTTTCAGTGTTTTGACTCCTTACTACAATGAAGAAGTACTGTACAACAAGGAACAGCTTAGAACAGAGAATGAAGATGGGATTTCTACATTATATTACTTGCAGACTATTTATGCTGATGAGTGGGAGAATTTCTTGCAGCGAATGCATAGAGAAGGAATGGTTGATGAGAAGAAAGAGTTATGGACTACGAAGCTAAGAGATCTTCGTCTTTGGGCATCATACAGAGGGCAGACTCTTACTCGCACAGTTAGGGGGATGATGTACTACTATCGAGCTCTCAAAATGCTGGCCTTTCTGGATTCTGCATCTGAGATGGACATCAGAGAAGGATCAGTGGAACTTGGTTCTATGAGGCATGATGGTAGCATTGATGGTTCAGAAAGGTCTCAGTCTTCGAGGAGGTTGAGCAGAGCTGACAGTTCAGTGAGTTTGTTGTTTAAGGGCCACGAGTATGGGACTGCTTTAATGAAATTCACATATGTGGTAGCTTGTCAGATATATGGTACTCAGAAGGCCAAAAAGGATCCACATGCAGAGGAAATTTTGTATCTGATGAAAAATAATGAAGCTCTTCGTGTAGCTTATGTTGATGAGGTTCCCACAGGAAGGGATGAGAAGGATTATTTTTCTGTGCTTGTGAAGTATGATCAAAAACTTGAAAGGGAAGTTGAGATCTATCGAGTTAAGTTGCCTGGTCCTTTGAAGCTTGGGGAGGGGAAACCAGAAAATCAAAACCATGCCTTTATCTTTACTCGTGGTGACGCAGTTCAGACTATCGACATGAACCAAGATAATTACTTTGAGGAGGCACTGAAAATGAGGAACTTGCTGGAAGAATTCAAACGCTACTATGGTATTCGGAAGCCTACGATTCTTGGAGTTCGGGAACATATATTTACTGGTTCTGTGTCATCCCTTGCTTGGTTCATGTCTGCTCAGGAGATGAGTTTTGTAACCCTGGGACAGCGTGTATTAGCCAATCCCCTGAAAATCCGAATGCACTATGGACATCCAGATGTCTTTGACAGGTTTTGGTTTTTAACAAGGGGAGGAATAAGCAAGGCATCTAGAGTGATCAACATCAGCGAGGACATTTTTGCTGGCTTCAACTGTACACTACGAGGTGGCAATGTCACTCACCACGAGTACATCCAAGTTGGCAAAGGAAGGGATGTTGGGTTGAATCAGATATCTATGTTTGAAGCCAAGGTTGCTAGCGGCAATGGTGAACAAGTTCTTAGCAGAGATGTCTATAGGTTGGGTCATAGGCTGGATTTCTTCAGAATGCTTTCTTTCTTTTATACAACTGTTGGATTTTTCTTCAATACAATGATGATTGTCCTCACTGTATATGCATTCTTATGGGGACGACTTTACCTTGCACTTAGTGGGGTTGAGGATTCTGTTGCTTCAGATACCACCGACGACAACAGAGCCCTTGGTGCCATACTGAACCAGCAATTCATCATCCAGCTGGGCCTTTTCACTGCATTACCAATGATTGTGGAGAATTCTCTCGAGCATGGTTTTCTTACATCTATCTGGGAGTTTATTACAATGATGCTTCAACTTTCATCTGTATTTTACACATTCTCAATGGGAACTCGTGCTCATTACTTTGGCCGTACTATTCTTCATGGTGGCGCAAAATACCGGCCAACTGGGCGTGGTTTTGTCGTGCAGCACAAGGGTTTTGCTGAGAATTATCGGTTATATGCTCGTAGCCATTTTGTCAAGGCAATTGAACTTGGTCTGATACTTACAGTGTATGCTGCATACAGCCCTGTTGCTAAAGGAACTTTTACATATATAGCACTGACTATCTCAAGTTGGTTCCTGGTGGTGTCATGGATATTGGGGCCCTTTGTTTTTAATCCTTCTGGGTTTGATTGGTTGAAGACTGTGTATGATTTTGATGACTTCATGAACTGGATTTGGTACCGTGGTAGTGTTTTTGCAAAGGCAGAACAGAGCTGGGAGACATGGTGGGAGGAGGAACAGGATCATTTAAGAACGACAGGTCTGTGGGGAAAGATACTGGAAATTATCCTAGACCTTCGCTTCTTTTTTTTCCAGTACGGCATTGTATATCAGCTGGGTATTGCTGCTGGAAGCAAAAACATAGCTGTTTACTTGCTTTCATGGATTTGTGTGGTGGTGGCTCTTGGCTTTTTTAATATTACAGCTTATGCTCGGGGAAAATATGCTGCAAGGGAGCACATATACTTTCGTCTTGTGCAGCTCCTTGTCATAGTATTTTTCATAGTTGTGATGGTTGCTTTATTGCAGTTCACGGCTTTTAAATTTAGTGATCTCTTTGTCAGCCTGTTGGCTTTCATTCCTACTGGTTGGGGTTTCATTTCAGTCGCCCAAGTGTTACGTCCCATTTTGGAAAACTCTATGATATGGGGAACTATTGTAGCCGTGGCACGACTATATGAGATAATGTTTGGGATTATTGTCATGGTACCTGTGGCAGTACTGTCTTGGTTGCCTGGTTTCCAACCAATGCAGACAAGGATCCTGTTCAATGAAGCATTTAGTAGAGGTCTGCGGATATTCCAGATTGTGACAGGAAAAAAGCCAAAGAGTGACGTGTGATTTGAGGTAATCTTTTTAACATTTAGGCGTGCGGAGAATGTGTTATATAATTTTTGTATCCTCCTGCAATGAATGTCTTTTGTGTGTTCCGCATATGCATGTTGTACTGTGTAACATCGCCTCTTTCGTTGATCATTCTTAGAGAACCTCATACATTTGATACTAAAAAGAGACTGTTGCTACTGCTATGACCAGTTATTTGATAATGATTCTGTCAGTTGTACTTTCTCTTGATTTTGTCCGAGTACAGCATGCTTGCCCCTTGTGGTATTTAATTAGTGTCATTGGCTTCTTTCATTTATTTTACATCTTCTTTTCTTTAGTGGTGGTGGCAGCATTAATAGATATTCATATTGAATCTGCATCTGGATATACTGATGTATGATAGATTTCATTGAGATTGTTAAGAATGCAACATGTTACATGTATTACTTTGCAATGAAGCTAGTACATTGCCCAGCTGCATCCGTTTGTTTGGTTTTACTTTCATCTCATTTTGAGCCAATTATAGAGGATGAAAAGAATCAGAACTGTAAAAGTCCTGGTAAGCTTGGTTCCCCTCGGAGCTGGACTCTCTTCTTGCACAAGACACTTCCCTAATTTGCTTGTTTTCACGTTTAAAAATGATGATAGTTACTATTCATAGTCTACATATTTTATTGTGGACTTTCATAAGAAAAACGTATCCTATTGTGGACTACCATATGCACAAGCTTCACTTTGGGGTCTGTTCTAGACTTGTACTTTCTGATCTCTTCAATCAGTTTGTTATAATAGAGAAAGTAAAGAGAGTGGATCCGAGGTTCTCAAAGTCTGGTCTTTTCTTTGGATTGGTGAAGAGTTTGGAAGATGAATAATAATATTCATAAGTTGCAATCTATGCTTGACAGTCTTCTTAAGCTGGCATACAACACTGTTTTTGACCCCCTTCCACAGAAACTCTTCTGTCTGTGTAGCTCAACTTATGCCTAGTCACTAGTGTAACCCTATATATGAATATATAACATCTTTCTCTCTTTTTAGCAAGAATATTAACAGCTTGGACATGGAAGGCTATCTTGTTTTAGTGGGATGCTTCTTTGAGTTAACATACCTCTCGTGGATGTTGATCGTCTAATGCTACTTTCTAAAACTTCTGAAGCCATTTATAGGTCCAATTTCTCTTACCGCATTACTATTAGTCTTATTCCACGGAAACTAGTTGTCTTCTAGCTTTCTATAGCCCCTAAAATAGTTTTGTTCGATTAGCTAAAATATCATCCTTTTTGTTGCCTCTTCTGGAACTTGTATTTTTTATCATTCCTCAATTGCTGGAACTATTTACCGTATTACTACAATTCTCTTCTTTCCTCACTTTCAGGATTCACTGGAACATGAAGTATGAGTGCTCCATGTACTTCAATGCCAATATACATTTGGCAATTAAGGCACGGTACAGAAACCTTCCCAACTCGTTGATTTGTAGTTAAATTATGGTCTAGTAGATTTTTTGGCAGTTATTCAATTATTTGTTCAGTTTACCATCTTGTTTGGAGCTGAATCATGCAGATCTGCTACTTCTAGTGTTAAATTTGAAACTGACTTATAGAAAGTTTTACATATGAACAAAATAACATTAGAAGTTACTTATAAAGGGATAAGAACTAGATTCTCACTTTCTTGTGAGCCTTTTCAGCTATCCTTCAGTATGGAGGTTATCTATGGTTTAATCTGATTTGTGTAAGCTGGATTATGTGTAAATCTATTTACTAGCACTAAATTTGAAGCTGACTCTTAAGTAAAGACAAGAGGATAACATTTAGCTGCCTGTTAAATCTCGAAATGTTTTGCTGCTAAATTATTGGGATCTTTGTACTCGTTTCCACTGTCAATTTTGTTGAAAACTGATCTGTTTACTCAAACATCCAGAATAATTTGCTACATTCAAGATACTCTGAAGTGTTGTCCCTTTCCCTTTCCTGTACTAGTCAGAAACCCAAAGTTTTATTGGAAAAGCACAAGGTACATTCAAGTAAATAGTATTCCGACCAACTCACTCTTTGCTTGTTTTCTAGAATCTTACAGTAATAGTAGGTTGAACTAGTGAAATTGGGGAAGGATCAATCCTATTAATTGGATTTATGCTACAATCTAGTCTCCAAAGTTACAGGTCATGATGTACATTGTCAAAACCTTATAAAGAGACTAAAGCTTATAGTGTCAACCAATGTGGGACTTTAACAGCCTCCTATGTTAGAACTGGAATTTAGGATCACTGGTAACAAAGTATTGAGGGGTAGGATAACGCAATATCAGGGATAGTCGTGGTTCTGACTCCATCTCCATGTTGTTGAAACTGGAACTTGGATCGCCCAACTCAACCCCAAAGCTAGCTCATAAGTTTCGTCTGTGGTATTGGTACTCGAATGAACAAGAATCAAATGGAAAATTTGTTAACTATCTCATCTCACTTACAAGAAAAGAGATTTGATCTTACTAAAAAAGAATACAAACTTGATAATTTGTTATAACACAAAAGGGGAAGAAAGAGAGGAGCAAGAGGAGGAAGGATCAGAGGAGAAGAAAGATTGAGAGACAGAATTTTTTTTTCTTTCAGATTTTTCATTTTTCTTTTCTCGTTTGTGGGACTCTCTATAATTACTGCACTTGAGCCGACGGTTCTTCGGAAACAACTGCTCTACCTCTAAGGGTTAAGGCCTGTGACTCTGCATACATTTTACTGGGTTTTTTTTTGTTATGTCTGGGCAGTTATAGTAAATCTCTTTTTCAATTTATTTCACCAAAAACCCTCCCCTATAGATGACATGACATGACTTCCAAGATCATATGAGGAGACTAAAACTAATACCTTCAACCAATGTGAGACTCTAAAGACGAGTGCTGAGTTGTCATTTACTTGTTTGTTTATCTTGTCAAGCTGACCTACTACAGATTAACCCCTTTTTTTGACGAAAGATACTTAAGTAGTTGCTTTGCTTTTGCAGGGATGAACTTAATGTGAAGTAGTAGATACAGTAGAGAGTTTTCGAGGCTAGGATGTTAAATATTTTTCTTCATTGTAGAGCTTTTGGTGTGAATTATACTGTGTATTTGGATTACTATTAGTTTGGTTGCAGCAGCAGACACTACTGACGAGTTTTCATTCATCTTTTGTAATTATTGTTGTATTCCTATGTTTTGTTGTCATACTAGTGCACAGATGAGGAACATTTTATCTTATTTTAATTGTAGAACCCCCAAAATTCATTCTTGTACTGTTCTTTGAGTTTCTACTATGAGCCACGTGTAAGTGTAGTAGCATATCCTTGTGTATTAAATGTATTTCTCAAATGTTTTTGAATTATTAGATTCCTTTGTACTTATTTCTATACTAGATAGAAGCTATAGCGATTCCTCCTCCTCCTTTTTCCTTTTTATATTTTGCTTTATGCCTCTTTTTACTTGTGCTAGATAAGGATGAATTTTCAGTTACTCTTCTGATGGGATTCTTTTTTTGGTGGTGGTTGTATTATACACCCAGTGGCAAAGGCAAAGTTGTGATGGCAGATGGCCGAAAATCTTGTCATTGTCAATTAATTACTCACCACGTTAGATGTGGTCCTTATATTCACCGTAGGCCCAGTTGTATGTTCATATATATATAGCAAGCAACAAGGAGGATAAGTTGATGAAAAAGGTGATCGGGGTTGTAAGGTAACTTAATAAGTTAAATTGACTGTGGGAGAGTTGCTCATGTGGTGTGGCCAAATGCCAAAAATCGTCTTAAAGATCTCTGCCATTTCATTTTCTTCACAGGTGGCTCCGCGTTAGGGGACCTTTTGTCTCGTTTGTACTTTTGAATTGTTCGTTTCTTTGACTTTTTTTTGGCCTGTTTGGATAGCTGGCTTCCTTTTCAAACTTTAAATCAACTTGTGGCACTTAGGGGATGAAAAGATATCCAATTTCTAGAGATTAGTTCAGCTAATCAGTACAAAAGTAGATAAAGAGCAACTTCAATGCATTTCCTTATCGGCATAAACAAGGGTATTGAAATGAGATTTGACTGAAACCTAGTAAATGCATTTCCTTATCGGCATCACAACTAAAATTTTCAAAAAAAATTCAAAAGTAAATAAACGAAAAAAGTCTAGAGAATTATATATGTAATACGTACATATAAAAATAATTTTAACTTAATTTTCATCGAGAGTATTAAGATGAACGTTATTGCTTCCATCCGACTCCGCCCTCGGTACATTGTTATTAATGACTATTTAGGGCCCATTTAGATCAATCATCTATTTTTCTTGGTAATCACTTAAAAAAAAAACAGAATCAAAAAGGAAATATAAATTATAATGATACGTTTATTTGTAAAATTAATTCATGGTAAAGAAACGCAGAAAAATACACTTTAAAATTGATACAAGATGGGCAAGACTAATAAATTATCAACAGTGTAGATCTGTCGGCAATGATGTCAATAGGTCAAATTTAAACCAAATTAATTTAAAAAAAAAAAAAGAGGGCAGAGCCACGTGCATATCAAAAAATTAGGAGTAGGTGAAGGAAAATCGAGAAACGGAATTAGAGGGTATGAAATGAAATTCAACTCTAACTTTAAATAGTAATTATTGTAATTTTTTATATATCGTGTAATTAAATAAGTTTTTTAAGAATATAAAGTTTTTATATTTTTATATTTTTTAATGAAAATGTTATTTTTATTGTAAAATCTGTATTTAAAATTCATTAGTAAAATCAAGTTAATTATTTCATAAAATAATAAAACAAAGCAAGCAAAGGAGATCAAATCTACTAAATTTACGGTGTGTCCTTAAAAAAATTATTTCTCTTAAGTATTTAAAGTTATAAAATATATCTTTTCATGATAGAATGATCTACTTCCACGAAATAGCGGTATCTCAAATTTTGTAGAACAACGAACTCACTCAATGACTATAAATCACACAAGAATATTTAAGTAAAGAAATGTAGAAGAAGAAAACTTTTCGTACTTCATATTTAGGGAAGTATGATCATTACACTTCAACCGCGTTATTCTATTCCACCTCTTAGAAAGAAAAGAACTCACATAAAAATACTTAATAGCATGACGATACATTTATGCACACCTTCTACCCCGAACACAGAAAAACGAAATCGTAGACAGTCAGGTAAAATTTAGTCCACAAAATAATTTGAGCTATGGACAACGTCGTTGTGGTAAAAGTCATAATATCATAGGAATCATTACCGCAAGGCATATTTTTGATGGAATGAAAAAGACATATATGGTAGAATCGTAATCATAGAATACAAAATATACTACTTAAAAAAAATCTAAAAAATTACAACTTTTTAAGTAAAACGTTGCATTGATTTGAAGACGACACGGTATATACAACCCGCATATATCCCATATTTTAACCGCATAGCCAAATCAGTGTAACATTGGCTCTATGAAGAGATTTTCGGAACATATACAACTTGTATATGGCCATAAGTGGCCGTATATCTCTTCCACATAACCAAACCAATAAGCTGAAACAGGTGCTTTTCTTCATCATGCAATAAGCTCTTGTGCAATTTCATTCGAAGGAATTTTTTCGTTGAATATTTTGGATTAAATTATTAATAAATAATTAATTTTAAATAATTTTATTTAAAAATAATTTAATAAATTTAAAATTGAATCCGAAGCTAAGTAAGCATCGAAAGAAGAGGTTATAAGCATAAAAAAATTTTACTTTTCGCAGTAATATAGAAGAAACATGAAGTAGGAAAACATTTTAATTTTTCATCCACTTTGTTTTCCATTAAATTTCAATTCTAGAACCCAACGGAAGATTGTGCCTTAATCAAGTGTAGATGGATGGTGGATTTTTAAATTTAAAAAACAAATGGATTTGTTTATAATCATCATTCCTCACTACGTCACAATTGATCAATTGATGCACGTCTTCTCCTTTTTTAATAATATTTTATTCTCATATGACTGATTCTTTTTTTCTATTTTAAATTTTATATTCCCATAAAATTTTAGATCTCTTGTGAAAGTAACTTACTTTTTTTTTTTTAATCTCATACAACTGACATAACTGTGACCTCTTGAAACTAAAAAACGAACTTCAATCCTTTTCTTTTCAAAACGAGAATTACGTTTTAATTCTTTAAATAAATGAAAGTTTCTTTTATTAATTTATGAAAAGTTAAACATTATTTATTTTTATCAAATATTTAAGGAATTCTGTTGGTTATATTTGATGGAAGCCCCCCCAAAAGAAATAAAAAAATATTGAAGAATAAATTCATCTTCCGAGTTTAAAGTCTAATATTAACACCAACATAGCTTATTATTGATTGTAAATTTCGCCAAACATTATGCTCTAAATCTTGATTTCGCCTCCACTAACAGCAAAATCTATGGTTGGTATTAATAATTCATCCTAAAATGGAGGTTTGATATAACATTACAAAGTAGCCACAAAATTGTTTGAACCTACCCAGTCCCAAACATAAGGTACTGTAGCATTTATTGTGATTTTACTGTCGTATTCCCACGGATACGAGTCTCTCTTGTTTGATATGATGTGTTGACAGTCACTAAAGCCACATCCACAATAGTAAATTCTTAAAAGTATTCATAACTGAAGCCAACGACCCTTTTTCTTTTACTGTGCTACAAATTCTTAAAAACTCATTTCTTTTTCTAATTTCTGCTGCTTCAGTTTCAACAAAGGATGGAAGAATATCTGTTGCCAGGAGAGAGCAGTAGGGGTCGTCCTAGGAGTGGCTCCAAGTATGATCGTAGAGATGCTATTGCTTATGGATCTGCTTATCAAAAAGCTGCTGCTTTAGTTGATCTTGTATGTCCCCACACTCCCTTTTCTACTCTATTCACTTTTTCTACTTGTCTTTCTTTCTTCACTTTATTATAAGTAATTCTTTCTCCAGAGATCTTAATTGAGGGCTCTAAGGAAAAAAGTGGAATTATGATAGGAGCAGTCGGGATTTCTTATTATTGGGATTCAATATCTATTATATTTGCATAAAAGACTATTACACACCCTTTTATTCAAAAATTAAGTGGTATATATAGGTTAAATGTTAGTTATTATGAGTGTATTTTAAATTTGCGCACTGTTAACATAATTGAGAAAAAAAATTATTTTTTTTGGCCAAATTTCTTGCTCTGCCACTGCTTAGTTCATCACTTGGACAGAGGTACTTCTAGTATTTGGGCTGTTAAAAGAATGGATTTTTGTTAATGGATTGAGTGTGATAGTTGAATTCAAGAAAATATTATTCCCAAAAAGAAAAAGAAAAGATGGGAACTTGATAATGAGGTCTACTCTACTCTAGTAGTTGAATCAAGAATATATTGACACCATTCCCAAAAAGAAAACAAAGATGGGAGTTTTGATAATGGGTTCTACTCTAGTAGTCGAATTCAAGAAAATATTGGCACCATTCTGAAAAAAGAAGGGAACTCTGGACAATTTGAGCTGAGATGAGGCACACTAATTGGGTGTTTGCATTTTGCAATTGGAAGGAAACTAATTAGCTGCATATAAGACCCATAGAGTGTGGAAGATCTGGGTTTTGATCAATTTTTTTCTATAATTTGTGTGGTGAATACAGTGGGAAACAACAAGCAAAAAAGAGAAGACATTTTTTTCTCCTTACTTTTGCAGCTTTGTTTTAGCCACACTTCGATGCTTGCTGGCAATTGACGTTCACTTTTGATTTCCCTAGGACTTCTCTGTGTGTCTTAATTCCTGAAGTATTCAGTGAAATCAATGTCCTTTTTTTTGGTCAGCGCTTTAATAAGGTGGATGTTAATGGGTAATACTAACGCAAGTTGTAGAAAGATAGTGGAATAATAGTAATATATGGGTACTGTAGTAGTGTTTGAGCTGTTTAAAGATTCGAATTTTGAGATCAACTGCTTAGAGTGATAAAATGGGGGTAGTGTCTAATGGTCCAAGTCTAGAAAATATTGACACCATTCCAAAAAATGAAGGAAATTTTGGAGAATCTGAGCTGAGATGAGGCATATTAATAGGGGTCTACAACTATGAGGAAATTAATTTAGCTGTCAGACTAAAAGGGTACTGCAAAAAATCCGGGCTTGATCAATTCTCTATATTGCATGTGGTCAATGGGGAAACAAGAAAAGGAGAGAAAACATTGAGGGACTTGGTGACTTTTCAGAGAAGTTCATGCCCTCCCAATGTTTTCAGTCTGGACCTTTTTCTAGACTCCATTCTTGTGATAGTGGAAGTCCTTTTTTTGTGGTCAAGAATGCCATGTCGAACATACAACATTGTGGCAGGTTTTGGTGAGAAATCACATTTTGCAAGTAAATTACTCATTCTTTTGTGTGTCTTTTTGCCCTTTTTTTATATAAATCTTCTTTTTATTCCAGAGAAAGAAGTTAACGCAGACACTTTGATACCACTACCTTGATGGATGATAGCTCAGTGTTCTATGATGTTTGCCTCCAAACAAATACTTTCTTGTCTCATTAGAGTAGGTCTGGATTCAACTGCAGGGTTCAGTAATAAAATGAAAAGATGTTTTGATGGCACCCCAACTCCCATCCCTACCCTTAAAGCAAGATGTTTGAATATACTTTTTGGTTGGGTTACTCTCTCTCCTGTACTTGGTGTCGGTTCTTTTTTGGAATTGATAAGCTCCATAGATCTTAGATGGTTTTTTTTTTTTGCCTTTTCCGGAGCTGATATTTTCTTTCTTTTGTAATCTGTGCATCTGCTTGATGCTTTGATAATGATATCCTTTTTCTTTCATCAAAAGAAAAAAAAAAAAGATTTAGTAGATTACACTATTTAGTTATTTAGTAGAAAAGCCTTGAGAATAACGGTTTCATCTAAAAAACTATTTTTGTCTTCAATTTCAAATAAATAGTTTTTTGATGATAACTGCTGAAATTTCAATGTTGTTTTACTTGTTTGAGGAGATATTAATCCACACTTGCAGGCTGAAGACGGCGTTGGTCTACCTGAGGAAATTCTTGAGGGATCAAGCTTTGCGAAGGCAGCACAATTGTACTTCATGTTTACTCGTTTTGACTTCCTCTGGTCACTTAATTATCTCGCATTAGTACTTCTTAACTTCTTTGAGGTTTGAACAGTTCCCTTGCTGTCTATTCCAACTTCAGTCCTTTATATTTTTCCTGCATATTAAATTGATTTCATACTTCTTATTTGTTCATTGAATTTAGAACTGACAATTATAGTTTCACTTATTTCCTGTTGATTTTGCTCAGAAACCATTGTGGTGCTCCAAGCATTTAGTTCTGTCATGCAATAATAGAGGCTACTACTATCTAGGACAGCTGCCATTTTTAACTGGTGCTGAGTCCCTTATATATGAGGTAAGCTTGTGCGTGGCTGGTTTTGTTTGTTAAATATATGAGTCTTTACTAGAAGTATATGAAGAATCTAAATTTTTACGCAGAACCACCTACGATTCCAAATTTGGCCTAATTTAGGATGAATTTTATTGGTTTTGGCGATCATCAAGTTTGATTATTCTGAAGAGCCTTAGGAGATTGTTGCCTCCTAGTATTCAGCACTGATGCATGTGCTTCTGCATGATAATGTAAATTAAATTTCTACAATAAGCTAGACGATGTGCGATTGTTCCCGAATTCTCAGCAAATTTTGACAGGAAATAATGAGATCAAAAAAGAGGTGGAGAGGATATTTTAATCAGTTGTTCAACTCAAATCACGAGGATAAACTCTATAGTTCCATATAACTCTGCATGATAGAAACTCTTGCGATACTCGTAGTATTAGATTTTCAGAAGTAAAGGATGCCATGAAAAATATGAGGATTAGAAAAGTTGTCTGGTCTAGATGGTATCCTTATAGAGCTTTGGAACTGTCTTGAGGAGGTAGGAGTAGTTTGGCTGGTCAAGCTATTCAATAAATACTAAGAAGTGGTAGGATATCCAACTAGTGGAGAAAGAGTATCCTGATTCCAAATATAGGAACGCAAGAGATATTTAAAGTTGCGAACTATCATGAAATTGAACTTATGAGCCATGCGATAAATTTTTGGGAAGAAGTGATAGTGTGCAGAACTTGGGATTCTACAAAAGCGACAAAGAACCATTTTGAATATATGCCTGGTAGATCTACAACAAAGGTTATATATTTACTCCGAAGATTCATGGAAGTTTATCGCATTGAGGAAGAAAAATCTACACATGGTGTTCACTGACCTAGAGAAAGCATATGATAGTGTATCTAGAAAAGTTCTTTTTTTTTTTTTTTTGAGAATCGTAATGTATGTCTAAAAAAGTTATTTGGTGGATGTTAGAAGAGAAAAGGAATTCATAATAAATATATAATTTCCATGAAAGATATGTATGAAGGAGCCACCATGTATGAAAACAATATTAGGTGATACAAAATGAGTTTTCCATAGCCGTGAAACTGAGCATGTAATTATTTACCTTAGTTATGTGTAAAGTAACTATATTCGATGAGGTCTCGTGGTGTATACGATTTGCATGCGATTGACAAAACTACCGAGGGTGTCAACCAAAAGCTTGAACTGTGGAGAAATTAGAGACTAAGGGTTTTAGAATAAGAAAATTAAGACTGAATATATGCATTGCAAGTTTAGCAACATATAAGAGTGAAGCTGGGATGAGATTAGTTGGCATTGCAGTGCTTACGAGCAAATAGTCAGATAACTAGGCTCGATATTCCATGAAATGGTATGATGGATGAAGTTGTTACACATAGAATCATATAGAATGTTTGAAATATAGAAGTGCTAGCTAAATGTTATTTTGATAGAAGGATACTATCAAAGTAAAAGACAAGTTCTATAGGACGGCTATAAGACCAACAATGTTTTATAGGAATAATGAGCCTCCAAAGTCCATCATATCTACAAGATGAGTGTCACAGATATGTGGCTTCTAACGTTCGGTCATACAAGATTAGACCAGATAAAAGACGATCACATTAAGGTCGAAGAAGCATATATAGAAGATAAGTCAGAAGAAGTCGCTCGTGATAGCTTGGTCAGGTCCTGTGTTGATCTCCAAATGCACTGTCTATATGTATGTAACCATATGGAAGTGAAGGTGTGTGAAGAAATGTGGTAAACCTAGAATTTCACAGAAGGAAATTGTTTTGAAAGACCAAACATCTCTTGGAGTCCATGCAGACCTAGCAAAAAGTTTGGCATAGTGGAAGAAAATCTATTCATGCAATATTAATTAGATGGGGGTTAGTTTTAGGGCTCATTTGGTAGAATGTATAAAAATAGTGCACAATATGGTGGACTAGTAATATTTTCATTAGCAATGCTTGTATTAGTTGTGGTTGCATTAGTAATGCTTGTATTAATCTATCTAGTGTTTGGTTTGGTGTATTGAAAATTACAGGTGTTTCATAATTTCTTAAAAGAAAATATCTATTTACACTACATTTTTTACTGG
>JBDJHY010000102.1:15297921-15313531 GCA_039654485.1 Withania somnifera | reverse complement strand
AAGTATGCATAGGTAATGAGAGAGAGAGAGAGAGAGAGAGAGAGAGAGAGAGAGAGTATATACAGAGGAGTTAGTACTTCCATAGATTTCTGTTGTATTCAGGAATTTAATTGATAAAAGTATTTTGATTTGTAAACTTCTTTCCCCTACCTTACTATCTAGAGATATAGAGTCGAAAGATCCACCAAGTTTGATTCTAGATATAAGATTCAAACGGGTTTTTGTGTGTCCTTAAAATATTTTGTTTGCCAGTCCTTTTAAAGTCGTGTTCTTTTGACATTGGCAGAACAACGGATTCCTCGACAAGAAGCAATGTATCCTACTGTTTGAGGAACTTAACAAATACAGGTAAAGTTCATTTTCCACAGGACCTTACAATGCATTTCAGACATGTACGAGCTCTGCTCCTATGATCTAGTTCTTCTCATCGTCTTCTTTTTGTAATGTGGCTCTTATTGCCATTCCTTGACACTGAAATTTACCTAACAGTCGCAACTTGAACTGGATAAGGCTGTTTGAAATAATCCAGATAACATGCTGGCAGTAAAGCTTTTTAGCTGACAGTGTAGTGAATCTGTGTTATGGAACACTGAACACAGGCATTTCCAGTACTGGCATGAGAGCAATGTGATGTTGCCACAGCCATTATTCAGACATGAACCTTCTGTGCACATTGTAATAGCTGCATGGGAGATATCATCCTTAGTGGCCCCATCATCATATATCTTAATTAAATCATTCATGGCCCACTAACTGAATTTTCCAAATCCACTTATGAACGTTTGAAGAATTTCTCGCTTCTAAGTAGTGGTTACATGAGTGAACCTTTTTTCATATTCTATTGAGAGGTCAATTGGAGAAGGGAAAAAACAAGATACTTCACCTTTAGTTTTCATAAAAAGAAAGAATGTCTTGCATTTATCTGAGGTAAAGGAATATTAATTTTGATATATCATGTCTTCCATTTATCTGAGAAAAAGGAATGTTTGAATTGTGATACTGACCAGGACTGCCATAACCAGATAGGAGGCATTCCGAACACCTTTATTCGATGATTCACCAGTAAATTGCTGATTGTTCATGTACTAGTACAGGCAACTACATGTGTCAGTTTGCATACCAGGATTTAGCTTATGACTCAGCTAGTTTATATTTGAGATAGTGGGCCATATTGGGTCAATTTTGTAATCATATACCCCCGGATTCTAATGCATCTCGTTCCTGAATTACTAGCCAAGGGGGACACCAGTGAAACAGAAATTCCCGATATGAATCGCGAAAGCTGATCCTGGTTAAGAAAGTCGATTAGCTTATAGATAAAACTCGGTTCATACCTTTTGACTAAAGGTGCTCACTGGTGATTGTAATTGTGACAATCAGCTGTTGACTTGACAATCATTTTGGAACTTTAGGAAACTTTGCTTTAACTTGAAATCACTTTGATAGCAACACCTAAGATTATTGCATATAGTTTCATGACAAGCTGGACTCATCCTACAATTTAGCTAGTGTCTTCAAGGAGTTTGAAAAGGTATCTTCTGTTAGTAAGCATACTTAGTAAACCGATCCATGTGGGGAAAATACAAAACCGGGTTCAGGTCATTACATTTTACATCCGTGATTAGGGATTTGATACTTAGGGATAAGTCTGCCCTTTATACTCCTCTGCTTTTGTTTGTTGTTTTTCTTTGGTGATAATACTATAATCAAATTTCTTTCTGTTCCTGTTTTCATATACTTCTGTGTTGGTATTGACTTATGTTATCTTCTTTTTGGATACATGAATATGTCATGCACTTTTTTCATTTCACGTATATTTATCAAGATTCCATGTTGCAGTAGACACTGATACATTATCATTAAATGTCTTCAGGACTTTGCCGAAAATATCAGGAGAAGATTTTGAGGCAGTATTCACAGAGCTGGATGATTCTGGTGACGTTAAGGTACTTATGAATCCTTTTTAAATTTCTGATATAGAGAGGTACTTTCATTCTCGTTGAGTTGTGACTTCTATGGTTTATGTTTTACTTATTTTCTTTCGGAACTTTTGAATTGTTTTGATATTGTGAGTTGGCTACCTTTTCTCTATGTATATTGTTTAGATGGTGACCATCACACTGATGGCCCCATTTGTGGGACTTTTCATTGTTGCCAGCAGTAATATACTAATAGCAACTATGGCTTTTGTCTTACTATTATTTTTTAGCTTTGTTTTCATGCTTTTGTCTTACTATATTTTTTAGCTTTGTTTATGATCTTGACCACAGAACAACAAAAAGAAGTAAATTTTATGTTTATAATGGAGTATACTGAAACTAATAGGCTTGCCAAACATTTCTAGGAACATTGTTATGCGGAAAAAGATGGGTTTAAACCTTTTTTAACTTATGTTATTGATATTTATCTTCTTCGGTTTCTTACTTCAATGTATCAAATTTGAATTTACCGTTACGTTATGAAAATTATGTGATAAATTAAACTACTGATTATGTATTTTTCGTTCGCTTCTCAAAGTCAAAATTTTTGGTTTACCCTATCAACACTTGGTGTATTATTGGAATGGGTGATGAAGTCCAATGACTAAGCACCACAGCTTACGCAATAAGTACATCTATCTAGTACCATACCATTTCAAATTGTTAGATCTGCTTAAGTGTAAGAACTTCAAGTTTCTCATATTTATTCATGGAACCAGATGGGTGTCTGAATTATAGGTATCTGATCCTTTTCATGAATGAAATCTTCTCAATCGTTCCATCTTCATTTCTGTTCTCACTCCTCATGGACTCCTCTGTTTCAAATGCAGATAAATTTGGATGAATTTGCTGATTTGTGCACTGCAATTGGACTAAGATTTCAGAAGGAAGATGTAGTGAGTCCATTTACCCGCTTAATCTGTTTGAAGGTTATACCGGATAATCCTTCATGTTCTGTTTCGTATTGCAGCCTTCAATCTTTGAAGGATGTCCAAATTTCTATCATTCACCGGCATCAGAGAAGTTGAGAGACTTCGTCCGTGGTGCTACGTTTGAGTACATAATAGTGTTTGTTCTCCTTGTCAATCTTGTTGCTGTTATTATTGAAACTACGGTATGAATCAAACGCTTTACGATCTCTAATTGGATGTTTGATGCAAATAAATTATATTTCTACGTCTGAAGTATCCTGAGCATATAGGTCTGCTAGTGGTTGTCTGATTTGAACTTGTGAAGTGATATTAACTTCTTTTGGTAGCTGATCAGTCAATTGTTGAACAATCATGTCTATAAAGTAAAGCAATATGGAGAATATATATTGCCATTAGGTTGCCAACCATTGATCATGCAACCTAGTCATAACTAGCGGCTATCTTAATTGTTCAAGCTGTTATATTGAATCAAGCTTAGTGTGACGTGACTGGCATCCTTCCCCGTGTTATAAGAATGAGTACCTCCTGACTCCATCCACCATGCAGCTGCACATTGCACCTGAACAATACGAGGAACTTTTGTCTTTTCTGCTTTGCTTACTGTCTAGGACTTTCCACACTGTGTGGATGCAACATCAAGGATGTGGGGTTGCTCTTCTATGTGTGATAAGAATAACACAGTGCAACTATACAAGTTTCTGTAGAAGTACCTCAGAGAATCCTCCTCTTCCAAATTATTTATGTTTAATAGGACTGGCACACTTTACTGACCACCTGTGTTTTGAGGAAAGCATCAACATTCTCTCCCTTCCCCCCCCCCCCCCCCAATAAGTCAAGATCCTCATATGCTGTGATGTTTCACTTCTTTCATGGATGTCAATGAGGAAAGTTTTTGTTTGGGTTGAGTTTTGTGCTTTTATGTAAAATACTTTAGACAAGGACTACTACTGGAGAAATATCCTATTTTTTCTCTCATTGTTTTTACCTGCATCTTTTCTAAGTTCCATGTGAAGCTCACTGACTTTTTATGTTGGGGAATTCTAGCTTGATATAGAGAACAACTCAGGTCAAACCTTTTGGCAGAAGGTGATTCATCTTTGGTAAGTCACATTATGAATTTCAGGGCTTAACACCTTCCTGAAATTAGATGTGTGCTCTTTTATTCATCAGATTCTGGTAATTGTTTGACTCCAATAGGTAGAAAGTTATTAGATGGTTTTATATTTGTGGTAACAACTCTGCTTATCGTTTACATTAAATGCATCAACCATACCTAGTAGAGGGTTAATTGGTTTAAGGCATATATATAAATGCATGGCTTGTGAATTTTGCTGGTTGTGTTTTGTAATTTTTATTTGCTGTTCAAATATTAACACTTTTTTTGGTCCTAACAATTCTCTCTGTTAAATTGGAGGACTTCTTTAAGTTCTTGAGATTTGACATTAATATTGTTAGATCCTTCCTTGACAGTGTACCGCCATTTTTCTTGATTAAGTATAATATTTTTGACAATGGGAAAGCTTTTGTATACAAGAGGTGTACCAAAAAGTAGAGAATCTATAGAAGGATATGGTTCTCTACTCGAGACGCCTAACCTGCTATGCAAATAATAACCTCCTGGTTGTGTCGGACAGACATTGAAGTAGGAGGCTATTCCTCAGATGTACAGAACCATCCTCTTTCCCTTCAAAAACTCTCCTATTTCTTTCCTTCATACGTTCTACATAAGTGCTAATAGAGAAAACTCCCATGTCTAATGTCTTCTCTTCCCATCCTCTGAAGGCCCAATTGAATAAAGCATCCTTCACAGTACCTGGACGGATCCATTGTGTCTCTGAATCATCTAAAGATCTCCTATCATAAACGTGATGCTACCTGGCAATGTACTAAGAGATGATCTACGTCCTTCCCCGAGTGTTTACACTTGACGCACCAACTAGTTGAGTGATACAAGAAAACCTGAAGGTCTTAGGTTCAAATTCCCATTACAATACTTGAGATTTTTGTTCAAATACGCGCTACATTGCTTGAGAAAAGGAAAGTAAGATGCATAAATTGAGATGAGTGTAGCATTTATAAAAGAAATCATAAAAGAAGCACAAGTCAGCAATAATTTTGGCAATATGGCAAGGTGCAACACCGGACCGCTTCATTATTTTTGAGGAAATCTCATTGTCCACCTACCATGATCATGGTTTCTAGCAAGTTCCCTAAAGAAAATTATGGTGATGTCCTTATTGCCAGATAAGAGACCTCATTAGTCATTTTCTCTGTAAAGGAGGTTGTCTTCTATCTATCTGCATTTTAGGGAAGTACCTTATGATGTTGCCTTAAGATTTTTTTTTATAAAATAATTTTATAAATGATGGAGTAATCCCATGTATAAGCAGTATCCCCAAAAGTAGAAAACTTACACTTAAACGTGGTTCTGTAGGAAAGAAAACCAATCATCTATTCACATAGGTACCTTATGGGTGCACCAAAAGGAAATAAGAAACAAGAAGCTAGTTTCAACTTAACAAAATCACTTTCAACCCCTTTAAATGCTCTCATATTGCTCTATCTCCAAAGAACCCACATTATGGCTCATGGATGCTCCCTTTTTATCATCTCTCTTAAGATGCTACGTTTAAACCAACTAAAAACCACAAGGTCCGATAAGCTGCAACGGTTCACTTGTATGTACAGTCACTTTTTGCATCTGAACTTCTTTAGATAAATGTAGCCGAAAGCAAGTTTTACGCTCTTTTGACCACGAAATAATCCTACTATTAATTCAGTTTCCGTTGTACGTAACGAAGGTTATGCTGTTCTGGGCCTACTTAAAGCTTGGAAAAACAAATGAAATTAATCTTATGGCATAAAGACATAAGGGAAAGGGTACGGACGGGTATTGATAGTTTGATATTAAAGGACTAGATATGTTGTGTCCTTATCCTCTTATCAGTTGTCCTCAACTGTTAATTAATGTGTAATGACCTTGTAAACTCTCAAAAATCAATATGAATATTTAAATTTTTTATGCTATCATTTTAGACGTGTCAGTTGTCCTCTACAGTCAATTAATGTGTAGTTACCTTCCCGACTTTTGTGTAATTAATATGGATATTTCAATTTTTTATGCTCTTCAAACTTTTTCGACAGTACAGGAGCTTATTCTTCTTGAATCGCCATCTTAAATTTGTGGTGCTGTGCTTACTTCTTTGAGTTAAGCAATAATTGAGATTTTATCATTTTCTATTTTGTTGCACAGGCTGGCTGTATGTTATCGAGATGGCACTAAAAGTGTACACTTACGGTTTTGAGAACTATTGGAGGGATGGTCAAAATCGATTTGATTTTGTCATCACTTGGGTCATTGGTAGGTTTCAAAGATTTTAAACGCTGATCATTTTCTCTGCATTTACTGGTTTTAACTGATTTAATGGATGAATTCAATTTTCACAGTTATTGGAGAAACAGCTACTTTTGTAGCCCCTAATGATCTGACTTTCTTGTCCAACGGAGAATGGTAAAAGCCTCTAAAACTGTTTTTCTCTTGCAGTTCTGGTATCTTGGCAATTCTGCCAAGTTTTCTGCTCTTGTAATTCTGCCATTTCTTGACTAATTTAATAATTTTCCTGAATATATTACCATGTACAAGTAAACGGTATTTCGGAGGCAAGAGTTAGATGCTTGTCTCCTCCATGATTCGATTTCTATTTTTCCTCCCCAATAGGTAGGATGGATGTATGATTCTTTTTTCCTGTGTGCTGTGTTCTGACTTCTGGATGCTACTTTTAAAGTGAGGCTTTAGTTTAGATGTTATAGCCAGAGAATGGTGGTCAGTACCTTCACTTATAATGATAGTGAACCTGCATTGACCAGAATAATATTTTCTGCTTTTTTGGTCTCCAAAAGGGTGATAAGGGTGGTGTAAAAATATCAAATTAATATGTTTCTACATTCATGCAAGTGTAGATTCGTTGTACTTGAATAAGAAAATCATATAGAATAATTCAAAACTTAAATAGCTTCTGCTACTGGGGGGCCCGACTAACCAGTGTGCACAGCCTGTTGAGCCGATGTTTTATTCTTTTATTTTTACTTTTGGTGCCTGATGATTCCGGCAACCATTGCTCCTATCTCCAACAACTGATGAGGGTACCGGTGTTGCTACTTCTTACTCGACCGGCACCCTCCAAAGACTTTCTTATCATTGTCCTGTCAATTCAACTTACTTTGATAATTCTTGGAGATTTGAAACACGGAATCTCTTTCCCATGATTGAGAGAATATTCCTTAGTGCAACAAGCACTTCGGTAAGTTATCAGTGACTCCGAAGGAAAGAGTTCTAGCACCACTTTTAATTTTGATGATTGTCCACCATTCCTGCAAGCTCCCAGGGTAAGGGTTAACTATCTATGTTTTCAAACAAGAAACTCAGCTTGGTTTCCCCACTTTGCGTTTGAGGAGGCATGTTAGAATATCAGATGAATAAATCTCCCAAAAAAGAATATCAGATGAATATTTTTATAGATTCGTTAAACTTGAATAAGGAAATCATATAGACATAGATTATTCCAAAGTATATATACTTTATCTAATTATACAATATCTACTGATCTGATTAGTCTTGGAATTGATTATCTATCGTATCATAGATAGCCTAAACTCCTATATAAGGAGCACGTCTTGTACATTGTTAATAAATCAGCGAGAAGTTCTTAAATTTTCACAAGTAGGTTGAACATGTTTTGCGTTCCAGCAATGATGGAAATTTAGCTTAGGTCTTTGGAGGAGGATTGAAATTCAAAGTAATTCACGAGAATGATACATTAGCTAGAAGTAAATCAAAAAAGTTATATATTAAGTTATATATTGTGTTCTAACATGCTGCACTTCATACATTTTCATGTGATTGCTTGAGATTCTAGCATTGAAAAATGTAAAATATTTTAATGAAACTTAGAATATTTGTAATTGTAAAAGAATGATTTATGTACTGTTGAGTGCTTACAGTGGTCAGAAGTCCTAATCTTCAGTGGTCAAGGAAAAGGCATTTTCTGGTACAAAAGCAAGCTCTAAACTAGAGAAAAGGAACTCTGCTTGCTACTAATGTTTGATCTGAGTCTCAAATATTTTGGTTAAAAGTTTTAAATTTAGTTAGTGTTTTGTGCTTGTTAGGAATTTAGGATGGAAGGTTATGGTTGATGAAACTGAGAAATAAAAGGAAAGTAAACAAGAAAAAGCACAAAGTGCATCCTCCACCTCCTTTTAGTATGTAACCTTTTCTGTAATGAACTACCAGTTCCTAATTAAGTGGTTGTGGTTGTGACTAGTATTGTATTAGTGCTTTTCATTTATTAGTTTGTACTTGAAGCAGCATTCTGCAATCTCATATGTTACTGTTTAAAAAAAAAGCCCTAATCTTCATATAATTTCCTATAGCATCATCAATTCATCACTATTGGGAGTATGTTTTTTCTACTAAGAATGCGTCCAGAAGAGACTGAGAAACCCACTATTGGGAGTTTCTTCTTTTACTTAGAATGCATCCATAAGAGAATGAGATTTCCACTATTGGGTGCTTAATGATCAGGAATATGGTTGTGGAGTTTACTCAGTGTCTTCTCTTTCTGATGCTTTACAATTTAGCACTCCTGTCTTATGGACAGACTAAATGCTTCTATGTGCTGGCAACCATGGTGCTTACAGGATTCGCTATCTTCTTATCGCAAGAATGTTACGATTAATAAGACTCTTGCTGCACGTTGCCCAATATCGTGGTTTTGTTGCCACATTTTTGACCCTCATACCAAGTCTGATGCCGTACTTGGGAACCATCTTCTGCATCTTGTGCTTTTACTGCTCTCTTGCTTTACAGGTATCTTTGACTTCTATTTTCTCCTATTAGCCTATTACTATGATAATCACCCCATTAGGTTTTCATTCCACTGGTTGGAATTCTTCTTTATTAATCTTTGTAAAGTATGGACCGCTTTGTCCTTATATCAAATTTTTGCTCTGTCAGATTGCCTTTCTCTGTAGGTCTTAGTCAATATGGCATCATAACAAGAAACTGAAATTGCTTTTCCTCAACAATTTCAGTATCGATGATGAAGTATTGTGTGTCTACTCTTTTCCTATCTTTCTGCTGCTTATTCACCCTTAGTTTCTTTTTTTAACTTCTGCAGATCTTTGGGGGGATTGTCAACACTGGAAACCCCAATTTAGCCTCAACTGATCTTGCTGATAATGAGTATCCTTTTGTCAATTGTGAAATTTCGAGCATTCCGTAGGACATGTTTTCTAGATAAACGACAAGAGGACGATCATTTTGTCATTTTGTGATAATCTTCTTTTAAGAAACTATTTTATCATTTAATAGCAAGTTCCTTTTTGTTGTTGCATATTCTTGTAGTTTTCCCCACTTGGAAGTCAATTTATTAACTTTGTTTTCTTGACAATCTAAGCTATTATCTTTTTAACTTCAATGACTATCCAAGTGGCATGGTCACACTTTTCAATATATTGGTGATGGGAAACTGGCAAGTGTGGATGCAGGTATCCTGATTTTAAGATTTTCTCAATTACCATTAGATCTGCTTAGAAGATCTATCTTTATAGATGTACTGTCTCTTTTATGATGCATTTTCTCCATAGATCAGTCATGTACTTTTTCAACTTTAAAGGAAAATGTCAATGAACCAATGAGTCAACTTCAATTCCATTGGAGGAAAGATTCACTTGGAAAATTGAGATGAAAGTTAGTCTTGTGGTTCTATGAAAATGAGAATCCTGCAGACGAAAAAGTAACATCCTTGTGCATTCACTTATAGAGAGACCTTATTTATAAGAGGCTTACAGTGCGTACATCATTTTGATTAGGGATTCCGAAAGAGTATAATGGTTCTTGACCTGTTTGAAAATACGACACTTACCCCTCATTGGTTGTGTACGGGTTTACAAAGGAGCTCAAATGGTCCTGAACTACTACACCCATTGCCTTGAGTTTTTGATTTTTTGAGGTTGAAATTTCTTAACATAGTATTATAGCTAGACCTATTCTCGTTCTTTCTTTTATCCAATATTGGGCCCCCAATTTATATTGTTCTTTAACATGGTATTAGAGCTATACCTATTCCTGTTCTTTCTTTTATCCAATATGGGCCCCTATCTATATTGTCCATGCACCAATTCCCAGTCCTAGGCGTGCGGGAAACAAGGGTATTAAGTATCCGCATTGGTTACGGTTGAGCTGTTGCTTCCCCTTCTTATCAGGTCTTGGGCGATCTTAACCTCATGAGATTGCTTTTTGGATTGAATTAGGCTCAATGTCCATTTTCTTAACCACACCCATTACTTTAAAGTTTTGGGTTGGATGCTCAAATATTTCAGCATGTATCTGACCCAACTTTTGGGCCACAAGTTATATTGTCTACTGACCAATTCCCTGTCCTAGGCGTGTGGGAGACGAGGGTGTTAAAGTATCTCAATTCGGTCGCGAATGAGCTGCTGCTACACCTTCTTGTAAGATTTTGGACGGTCCTCACCTCATGAGCTAGTTTTTGGGGTTGAATTAGGCCAATATCCATTTTCTTAGCCACACCCATTTCTTTAATGTTTTGGGTTGGATGCTCAAATATCTTAGCATGTACCTGACCCAACTTCTGCTATACCTGTACAGAGACTTGCAAGTCTGCTTCATGAACTCTATAATCAGGTTATACATGTGAGCGGATGTTATAGCTATAAAATATCCTAGATAACTATATGAGGGTTTTCAAATGGTATACACTGATCTAAGACTATTCCACAATTAGCTGATGTGCAGATTCTTTCGTAATGTTTCAATTGACAAGTACACATACATTGAAGGCGTTTTTTTATTCAGGAACATTTCCTCAGCGTTGTTGGTAATTATTACGTATGAGATAATTAACAATTTTTCGAAAGACACTACCAGTTTCAAAAAATAATTAACAATTTTGAAAGAGGAGTATTTCTTTTTTTTTCCCTGCTTAATTATACACCAAACAGATGGAAGTCGAAAACACTTGTCAAAGTTTTTATGTTTGAGTGGTTTCTGACATGCCAATGCTATTGCTTATCCTTCTGATTGTGGTTTAAAATATCAACGTTCTATCAATATCACAAAATCTTGTTTCTTTTTTGTTTTGTTCTCAGTAAGTCCTTGGTTTGGTTTCTCTCAGTGCTTTTTTGAGTATTAACTATACGCGAACAAAGTATACTTGCTTTACAAGTATAAATTATGTATTTGAGGCTTCAATGAACCTTGAGAACTAATTAACTGTGAGTATTCAGTGAACTTATGTAGTAAGTTTCAAGATGATTAATGTTACTAGTTGTATCCTTCATGCATTCTGCTTTAATGCATGAAGGATACAACTTGTGAACTAAGATCTTAGTTGTTACTAGTTGTTGTATCCTTCATGCATTCTGCTTTAATGTGCTTATATAGAGTTTCAAGATGATTAATGTCGTTTTGACAGTTTCAACCTACCTGCTTTCCTAACTTGATGAATTTAAGTAGGTATATCTTATTACAATGGGTGATCCAAGTTGCTGATAATGTTACCTAATATTTCAGAGCTACAAGGAACTAACAGGGACTGCCTGGACTTATGTCTACTTCGTCAGCTTCTATCTTATCTCAGTTCTTTGGCTGTTAAATTTGGTAAGTATCCATGTCCACTCTTTGCAAAGTCTGGTCTCTAGATTTATCTGAAGCCCCCCATAAACATAAAGGCTAACCAAAAAGGTAAACTTCTGATGTTTAGATAAGTTCTCATGAGTTCATTGTACCAGATAACATGCTCACATTAGTATTGTGTCTGTTTACATAAAGTGAGGGCACTTACTCCAGTGATTTCCAATATTTTTTATCTCTAGTTACTTATAGGTACACTACATCAGTAGCCAGTTTGTTATTTGTGTTTTATATGCCTGTTTTTGATCCCTCTTCTCCTAATGCACAAAACAAACTGTTATATGCTTTTTCGTGATTCAACATGTTTATGAGCTGTTGTCCACTAAATTTGTTTGCCTTTAAATTCTGTTACCTCTGTGAGCTGATAATTTTGATGACTAGACATATTCTCTGTCCCAAATTGATGTTTTCCTAAGACCTATGATCTCTCTCTCTCTATAATTGATATGGAAGTTGGAAAAGATAAACCACTAAAAGCTGACCTCAAAATGTTTCAAACCCAAGTCTGGAAGATTCCTCTTACCTAAAAAGTGGAAGGGATTTAGTTTCTTTAGAGTATGAATCATGTTTACCATCCCATAACGGATATCTGATATATATATATATATATATGTATGTATGTATGTGTTTGTGTGTGTGTGTAGAATATAAGAGTACTCTTATTCAATCTGACACCATATTTTCCTGCTGATATTTCTAGATCTTGCATACTGATGTTAAATTTTTCATAAATGAGAAAATGTTTGAAAGGATAAGTATTAATTTTTTTTTAATACACAGTAATTGAAGAATTTTATTAAGTTGAATGCCCACAGGGATGGCAAGCAGGACAGGGTGGGGCAGGTCAAGACTTAAATAGGGCAGGGTGGGGCGAAGCGGGTCAAAATTAAATTTTAAATATTTATAAGTAGGGCAGAGCAGGTTCAAATTTTTTTTAGGAAACGGGTCGACCCATTGGATGATCCAATTTTGGAGCCCTAATTTCTCGCAAGTATGCTGGACATGCAATGCAAGTATAAATTAAATAGTTATGGAGTAATAAATTTAGTATGGTGTTATTTCTTATTCTTCCTACGATACAATTAGCAAGTAGTGTTCCTGTTGTGAGTGGCTAGATGAAGATGTTTGGTAGAAGCTTTAGCAATTTTCTTAAATCTCACACAGCATGGTGGAAATGACGACTTGGTATTTAATCTTTTTGTACGATTTTGGAGAAATAAATCGAAAAGATTGAATTAGGTTTTAGGTCTATTTTCTCTATGAAATTTTATGCTTTATTCTTCCGCCTGCAAATAATTGGTTAGAAAAGAGAATTTTGTAACAGGACAGGGTGGGTCGAAATGCTATAGGGCAAGCATTGACCCGCCCTAACCTGTCCTATTTACATTCCTAAATGCCCATTTAGAGCCATTATCTTGGAAGTTAGACAATTTCTTTACCACCACCAGAGACTTTCCATTTTCTTGATGAGCTTAAGATCTGCAAAGATTCCTTAACCTTCCCTGGCCATGTTTGCGTCACTAGCCATTTAGACTTTCTGGCTCTATGATCTTCCTGAGAAGGTCAATCAGAAAACAAGCCTGCTTAGATCCTAGTGCTAGATATAGTAGAATAATCTGAATGATAAGGCTAGATTTGTTCTACTGGCTGACAAGACGATCTGAGAAGCTTAGTTAAGGATGTACAGATTATGATATAAATAAAGAGTATTGCATGAATGCAGTACATTTGAATATTGTAATGCAACGGATTCAAATGGAGAAAAATGAAAAGTGAGGCTTCATAAGCTGATCCCCACTGGTTTAGTGTTGAGGCATAATTGTTATTGTTGTTGTAATTCGTACGACTATATTCTATATCAATTCAAGGTAGCTTAATTATTCGATTCCTGTTCAATAAATTATACTGCATCTTTTAAAATTTTAGAAACTTTTAGTTAATGTTTTTTTTGTAATTGAGCTTATCATTTACTTTTTTTGTGTGTTTGGACACTTTCTTCTTTCCTATGCATTTGCCCTCTCGATAGCCCTATAGCATGTATCAGTGCTGGAACGACAAACACTTAAACTTTGTTTGGACTCTTTCAGATTGTAGCCTTTGTCTTGGAAGCCTTCCAAGCAGAAATGGATCTAGAGGCTTCAGCAAGCAGTGTGGACGGTGAGAACAAGGTTAGTTTCTGATCCTGCATCAGCTGGTTCTCATGAAGTCAAGCTATTATTACTTAGGCAGGAACATCTTGACAGACTCTAGCGAGTTGTTGGAGTTCATGGTTTCATTGTAGAAATGCTATTAATTATTTACACTCATGAAAACTCTAGCCAGTGAAGTTTAGAAAGAGAACTATTCCTTCATGATCTACCAGCTATAGGTCACTCTTAAAAAGAGAAAAGCAGAAGCTTTTACTCAAATCATGATAAAATACACTGCTAAATGTAGTAGCACATGAACAAATGTCTGACCACAAACCTATACCTTTATTTTGTTTCCGGCTTTCTGCCCCATGGAAAACCCTGTCTCTTTACTTACTCATCACTTGTTCCCATTTTTAAACCCCCAGTTCTCAGCATTTAAATCTACAATATCAAACCAGCAGTTGTCAGAAGTCAGAACATACAACAACATACCCAGTGTATTCCCACAAAGTGGGGTCCGGGAGGGTAGAGTGTGTACAGTCCGTATCACTACCTCAGAGATGAGGTAGAAAGACTCTTTCCGACAGACCCCTAGCTTAAGATTCAGAAGTCAGAACATACCAAATCGTATTCTAACCTTTCATCAACCCCAAACAGTTCTAGACTTTTATGTCTTTCTACCAGCCTACTCTCTGGTTTGATCCCTTAGTCTTCAACCAAGTACGCGTTAAATGAACCAATTGGTTCTAATCTTGTGATCTACATCTCTTATTTCATTACTTAGCAGTGTTATCTTTGCTAATAATAAGTACTCATGTGAACCTGAATTCTTTTTGTATAATTCAGGAATCAAGAAGTGAGCGACGACGTAATGTTGGGTAAGTGTCATTGACTATTGTTGAGCTTTTGGAAATTTTTTTATTAACACTTATAGGATGTAAACCAATTTTCTGGTTGGCAACTTCTTCCATTGCGCAGCACTAAGACTCGGAGCCAACGAGTAGATTTCCTCCTCCATCACATGTTGAGTTCTGAACTAACAGAACGCTCCAATGACAATCCATAAGTTTGTTCCTTTCTCCGGGCTGGTAACTTCATTTTTTATCTTTCTTTTTTTTTAAAAAAACAATCTTATTATTTTGTTCCAAAACCTACTTTTAGCATTGCGTCCTTCATCATTACTTGGAGACATTGATATACTACTATATCCAAAATCATTTGTGCTTGTAAATTTTAATAAAATGGATTAATCCATTGACTCAACTATTATTTTTTCTGTTAATTTCAGCTCTATGCAATCCTGTAAACACCAGAAGTTGAGCTATTTTGGTGGTGAAGAGAAACTGCAATGTACATTTTCAACTAATTATATGTGCATGCATCGTGAATTGTCGTGTGTTAGCGTATCGTAGTATAAATTTCATCGAGCCTACCTGTTCCACTCCCCTCATAGATGGAATAGCCAGGTGATGTAGTTTCATTTATCTCTCGTCGTATATATGGGAACTCCGCAAGCTGGATATTGCACGTCCATTGCGTGTATTTTTCACATTTCTTCTCAGACATTCAAGTTTAAACATGATGAATGAATTTGAAGAATTTTTCCTTTACAGTTTATAGGGTTTGATAGTATCTGCTCTCTTTTCCTCTCCGTCTCCAATTTCTATGTGAGGCAGCTCCCGCTATGTGCAGGCTATGCGAAATAAGGGTCTGTTATATGCAATATTAACATGTACAAGAGGCTATTTTTAGTTTCCACAACTCAAATTCCTGACCTTCTGCTCCCCTTCTCCTCGTCTCCGTTTCATATGATTGTAAATTTTATCGGAATAGCAACTTTTCATAGGCAGGCAC
>JBDJHY010000102.1:15278784-15289629 GCA_039654485.1 Withania somnifera | reverse complement strand
TCTTGGCGGATTGACATGGCAGTCGACTACCTTCACTGGACTGCCCTTAATATCACACCTAGGGAACCAAATATTTTCCATCTTTTTCTTTATGATGATATCATCATATATGCACAAATTAGTGTGACATCTTGTGTTACTATAACAGAAATCCTTAAATCTTTTTGGTTCAATTTCGAGCCAAAAGATCAATGTCGCAAAGTCTAATTTTTTTATTTTTTTTTTCAGAATGCATCTCCTGCGCTAAGGGAATCAGTCATGACTTCTTTCAGTGTGATGGAAGGAGGAAATTTCAAGAAGTATTTGGGGTTCCCTGTTTCTACAGGGAAATTAGTAAAATCTGACTATCAGTTCTTTCTAGACAATTTTAAACATCATTTGATAGGTTGGAAAAAAAAAATTATTTGACGACAGTAGTTCGGGTAATGCTTTATTCGTTCGTGCCTTAAGAGTCTACCAAATCATATCATGCAGTTACTCAAATTGCCTGCCTATATCATTAAGAGAATGGAACGCTATGAGCGTGAATTCTATTGGGGCACAACTCTAACCCATAGGAGAATGTATCTTATAAAGTGGTCAACCATTATGCAACTAAAGGATAGTGGGGGGCTGGGTATTCAAGACTTGAGGACTAAGAATAGACCTCTACTTGCATCTACAGCTTAGAGGTTATTTCACTCACAAAATACACTTTGGGGTGCGTTACTTCGGAACAAATATTTCTCCAGAAGTTCATGCAGTGCCTCACCAACTAAGAAAGCACTCCAACTTGGTTAGGCCTACTGTCAATTATGGCCTTCCATGGCAACCTGCTACGTAAGCATATTAATTTCTTACATGATCATCGGATTGCACCTCAAGTGACACTGCGATTATCCCTGTAGTAATTTATCTTGCTAT
This sequence comes from Withania somnifera, assembly GCA_039654485.1. Lineage (NCBI taxonomy): Eukaryota > Viridiplantae > Streptophyta > Magnoliopsida > Solanales > Solanaceae > Withania > Withania somnifera. The sequence continues at coordinate 15,288,726 of JBDJHY010000102.1, read as the reverse complement.
ATTATTAGTATAATTTTTCTATAGAAAAAACTCTATTTGGTACTGAACTTTCTTAATTACCAAAAAGAAAAATACAATCTTGATCTTCTTAACTGATTATCAATCATTATGTCTAAAATCAATCTAACGAAAAACAAAAAAGGGCAAAGCTTATTGCTTTAAAACAAAAATGACAAAAATTATATTATATACTGCTAATAAATTAAAGACTCTTGTTTTGGTTGGTGAAAGCTTATCTAGAATTCTTTATAAAAGCTAAATATATATATAATATTATTATTTTTCCCGACGAGGACCGTGATCCCTCACGAGCAGTACTTAATAATTTACTGTCGGTGGCTACAGTAGATTATATTATTGCACATTACTAATTAGTAATTCATTACAGCCCTGTTTTAATTTATGTGGTTTGATTTGAAGTACGAGAGTTAAATTAATTATGATAACTGTATAAAATTTTTAATAAGACATAATAATTATTAATTTAAATTATTTTAAAAGTAACTGAAACAAATAATATATAATGGAAATAAAAAAATTTAAATTGTATGACCATTTTTATGTAAAATGGATAAATAAAATACAAGAAATTTTTGTTACATAAATTTTGACATATATATCATATAATTTTCTATATAAAAAATATAACATTTAACGAAAAGTGTTCAACTGACCACCCTTCATTAATTATATCACTCCATAATACATTAAAAAAAATGATAAGGTATTTTCATATGACCTCCGACTAAAAGCAGATATTAATACTTATATTAAAGTAAAATGTTTACATCAAACTTTTTAAGATGCAATCTTATACGAATTTTATGAACTTAAAATATTTTAAGCATTAAACTATTTTTTTAAAAAGAAAACAATAAGTTGATCTTTGTGGTCAAAGTTGCCATATTTTAAAGTATGATGAAGAAAAGAACAGCGTGATTGACTCCCTAAATCTAAATCCTAATTTTTTATTTATTTTTTTATCAGACGTCTGATATCCATATTAAAATTTTAATTATTTTGGTTTTGCATCGGATAAAACCCATTAAAAAAAATTATTTTTTATTAATAATTTTTTTATATTCAAGATTCGAACCGTAGACTCTAATTTAAGGCAAAAAGAAAAAAAGAGGAACAGACTGTTACCTAACATTTATAACTTACACTTTAATTAATAATATCATTATTACTATGTTTTTACCATGGGGATTTAAACTATTCATTTTTATGTAAACAAAGGGACCTTTATAATAAATTAAAATGGATTTGTTTATTCATGCGAACAGAATGCTTTTATGATGATAAAATTATTGTCCGACAATGATGATACTTTAAATAGATAGCTATTGGACAATAATTATTTTTGGTTCGGCAATTTTATGAGCTTTTGGGCAAAGAATCAATATTCACTTTTTGTTGAGTGTATGTGAAGTGGTGAACAAAGTTCTAAAAAGAAAAAGAAAAAGAAAAAGAAAGGAGAAACAATTTAATTAAAAATAGATAATATTATATTATCAGATCTATGTTAAGAATATTTTAAAGTTATTCTAGTTAATAATTGAAATCCAAGTTAATAGTTGATAGGACGAGTATGAAAATGATAAAATAATGACATAGAGACTTTAAAAAAAAATTGCCTATGAATTGATAAAATATATTTACTCATAGTTTAAAAATTCATATACAAAGAAGAAGTTGAGATATCGATAAATACTTCCGAATTTAAAAATAAAATATTTGAATGTCCTCAAATAAAGTTTCTGAGAAAGACAACTAGCTTAAAGGGCTAGTTAGTGCATTCACGAAAAGCTTAGTATTTGTTGGCAATTAACTTTGAATTAAAAGAACCTATATAATGATACTGATCAAACTATGAATAATCCATTTGAACAATAGATAATGATGGCCTATTAATTAAGGATTAATCAATTATGTCCAAAGTGGAATCAATAACCGTTTGCCTAACTATTATTCAAAATCCTTGTTTCCAAATTTGGTTAAGAGACACAACATTTGATTATTTAGAGTCCAACAAAGTTAATAAATTCCATAATTTTGGATTTAGGATAGTGCTTGGCGTGTTTAACTTGTGTATTGTCCTTTTTTTTTTTTTTTCATTATATTTTTAGGTCAAATTTCTTTTTCTAGTGAAAACAATTTCTTTCCCAACTTTTCTTTTTTCTAAATTATTTTTTAACATACTGAAGGAGGGGAATACGATGCTACTGTTTAGGTTTGGTATCTGATTAAAATTATGCAGATATTAGTAATATGGTATTAATTATGTAGGTATTGGTTATGCATGTATTAGTAATGTAGGTATTAGTTATTATTTATTTGAATATTAATTTGTTATATTATTCTAAACTAATTAAAATAATGCCAATAAATTTTACATATCAACATAAAAATTAATTTAACAAGATAATAAAATCTCCAGGTAACCAGAAGACTGAATTTTTTTTTTGTCAACTATAATTTTTCAGTATGCAAGCCTTAAGTGTAAAAGTACGTCAAAGGAGAGGAAATCAGGAAAATAGCAGTGATGAAAGGGTAATAATGTCATTTCAACATTTTATTAATGTATTACTTATTTTATCTTCTACTCCACCTAAAAATAAAATAGTACAAAAAAACTTTTCATTACTTATACATGTATTAGTTACGTGGATTTTCTATCCACCTATCAAATATTGTATTAATTTATATTTGAGCAACTTATATCCCATCAACCTACTTGAGCAACTTATTTCCTATCAATCTACCAAACGTCATGTTAATTTTATACATAAATAACTTATTTTTTATCTACCTACCAAGCATTGTATAAGTTATGCATAATTTAATACATATATAATGTATTTTTTATCCAACTACCAAATGACCCCCGATAATTTAACAAAACTTTACTTAAAAATACATATAATATATTTATTAAATTTTAAATAATGTAACTCAATCTTGCATTGGACTCCTAGAAGAAAAAGACTTTACAATTTATTGTTTTCTAATTACAGCTTGAGGAAAAAAAGATTTGTTGTTTTCTAATAATAGATTGTGAAGGGGGGAAAAAAAAGGAATATTGGAGTATAAAAATAGGGTTTCAATAATTTCCTCCATTATTCATGGGCCATTTCAATTTTTTAATTGGGAAATATAATTAATACAAATATAGTAAAAGGAAGTTGTTGAATTGATTTCCAGATAAACCGCCTAGAAGATGGGCTTGATTTGTGTTAAATAAATTACTTTTCTCTAACACTTGGACTACCAACACTGAACATTTTTCTAAGTATTATTTTATTCAACAATCCATGCTAATTAGTCACGATTGAGTAGTAAATTAAGGCGAAAAATATGTATTTATTAATTAAAATAAAATTATTGTCCATTTTTTTACCCTCAACTAATATTTATAGGTAATTTTTTTTAATCAATTATATTAAGAATATGTAAAATTAAATATATACTCCTAACATTTAATATATATACACTATGTAATTTCACTTGAGTGTTGCTCTGCTCATGATATTCACACTAATTAATTTGTATCATTCAAAGAAGGAGAAGAATAAAAGTGCAAAAATATTGACAAAAACTGAATATAGTTGTCTCAAAAACATAGTGTTTGAAATCGTTATTCTATCAATTTCAGACATAATCCTCCAAACAACTATTTATGACAATGTACTTTTCTAGGAAAGTTTCTTTTTTTTGTTTATATATTTTAGAGAAAATCACTATAACACAAACACATGACAGCATAAAAATACAAATTTGTTATATTAATAATGAAAAAACATGATATATAGCACAATATTTTTAAAATAATAAAATTAAATTTTATGTTTTTTAATTACGCTTTTACGCCTCATATTATAATACACACGTAATATGTATCTTTGCTTCCATTTGCATCTACCAAAAATATGATATAAAGGAAGAAGTGTTGTGTAAAGCGTAATTAGGATCAAAATATCAGATGTTCAAAGCAAGACATTTTGATATGCCTTGCTTTGAAACTCGTTTAAAATTTACTTTTAAAATTATTGATCGTGATAATTTAATTATGAAGAAGCAACTTCATTTAATTAGAAGAATGAGTACTACTACATACTTGAAATGAAGGAATATGAAATCACCATTCACCAATGATATGGATTAAAAATGACGAAATTATAAAAATAAGAGATTGCTATTAGTTTAAGATCCACTATCTTAAAGAAAAAAAAAAAATGACTGAAACTATAAAGCGTATGCTTAGTTCTCACGTGGGTAATCACACTTTGGAAGCCATTTTTTGTCAGTTAATTTATGAACCTTCAGCAACTAATATGCTAAAGATAATAACTTTAAAGAAAAAATATAGAATTACACTTCTTGGTTCTGGTGAAACTAACAACCACTAAACAAGGGGAGTAAGCACATGACCAAGGATAATATAAAATTATAAGAAAAATATAAAAAAAATGTAATACTATATAGTAAAAACATGAAAGGCTAAAATCAACAATAATGTCCCAAAGGTTGGAGCTATTGGTATGACTTATTCTTTACAAAAGAAAAAAGTATTACTAGTAAAGATAAGCTAAGAAATCAAGATTTCAATTTTCAGATCTAATTAAGCATTTCTGAAAACCAACATTCGACCTCACTGTCATCTTCTTCCTCCTCATTCATTCATATTTTTTCTCATGATGTTTTTGACGTTTTTGATTGGTTACATGTTTGGTGTACCCTTTGGTTGCTTGTTCTTTTTGGGTCTAAATCTATAAATGCCTTCATTTAGAAGTCATTAGAAGACAAACCCCATTTCAAATATTCAATTCTTGAACTTTTGGTTCCATTTGAAGTAATTTCCATGGTAAATTTCCTACAAGGGATCTGATTCTTGGTTCAAATATTTTTTTTCCCATGTGGGGTTCCTAAATATTGGTGAAATAAAGAGATCTAAGGTGTAAAGAACCAGTCTTGATACTCCATTTTCATCATTTTCTTAGATTTGGAGATCACAGTTAGCATTTTTATTGTTGAACTCCAATGGGATTCTTGAATACTAGTAATTGTGTGTAGTGGGGTTTTGTTCTTTTTTCTTGTTTTAGTGGTAATGGCTAAATCATCTATGAGCAGAATGCTAGCAGGAAATGGCTTGTTTTATCCAATTATTGGGTTTGCATCATTCATTGCTTTTCTCTATTTGTCATTTGGGGACTTGTGGGTTAATTACAGTAAAGAAATAAACCTTAGTTTTGTTGAGAGGAATGGGACTCAGTTCTTTGTTGATGGTAAAGCTTTTTATATTAATGGATGGAATTCTTACTGGTTAATGGACCATGCTGCTGATTATAGTACTCGACCGCGAATTCGAACAATGCTTCAGGCTGGTGCTAAGATGGGACTTACGGTTTGTAGAACTTGGGCTTTTAATGATGGTGGTTACAACGCTCTACAGATTTCACCTGGAAAATTTGATGAGAAAGTGTTCAGGGTAAGAAAAAGATTTTATTTTTTTTAGTTTTGTTTGGATAGTTATGTCATCTACTTTAATACTATGCCCTTTTTAGAGCAATTATTATGTAATTGTTGGTTAGTAATGATCTCCTGTATGTATAGTATGTGCTTTAATTATTATTGGTTGATTTAAATCTGCAATTCATTAGTTACCTAAATCTGAAGTAACCTAATCTGGGGTATTGCTTTAATATCCAATCTGGTCCCTAGTTTTCTCACGGTTCCTCCCACCACCACAAGTACCTGGTAACTCAATCCACCAAAGCTTGAACAAATGGGCAGAAATCACCCAGTGTTTTTGCCTCTCCTGAGAATTGAACCTGATCGACGAGTCTACTGAATTTCATAATTGTACATCTGTTCAGTAGTTTGTCTGGTCCATAGATTCTTGTTGCTTTCTGGATCTACTTCCTCTCTTGTAGCTTACTCCTAGCTCTTGTTGTTAAAAAAAATCGAAATGTTTAATAGTTTCTGCCTCTGGCTTCTTTTGTTTAATTTAGAAATCTGTTGCTGCAGGCGTTAGATCATGTTATAGCAGAAGCCAGGAGGAATGGAATCAGGCTGATACTCAGCTTAGTTAACAATCTGCAAGCCTATGGTGGGAAGACTCAGTATGTAAAGTGGGCTTGGGAGGAAGGTGTTGCTTTAAGCTCTTCCAATGATTCATTCTTCTATGATCCATCCATCCGTCGTTATTTCAAAACTTATGTCAAGGTAGTTTTCCTTTTAAGTGGTTTTCCATGGATAACCTTGCACTCCGTGATTGTATATTTCCAAATGCAGCAATTTTTATTTGTTGGATGGCGAGCAGATACATTAACACCCATTTAACAATTGACTCTTTTCTATGTTCTTGGGCAATATCCTTACTACATTGAAAAAGTTATTTATCGCACGAGTTTGCACTGTTGTTTTCTGTCCTAGACATTATTTTACTGGCGTTGAAAAAGTTATTTATCCCACAAATTTGATCTTCTGTTTACTTTGAGAAATTACGAGGCAAGTCATTTGTTTACCTCCGTCTTAACTCCTATACTAGGACTTCTGAATTTTGATCTCTAACTTGAGATAGACCTTAAATCCTATAGCTCAAATGTAAGTTGCAGACTCGTTTACCTTTTCAGCCTTCCACAAATTCTGAGGTGAGGTATGGAGATTCGGAAGGCTGTGGAGCTCTTCAGTTATTGTTTCCCTAATTGCTAACATTTGTCTTGTGAAAGAAATGAATTATGTCAGTTTTCCTGAATTTGATATCAAAGCTAAGCTTTCCTTTGGCTCTGTTGTCTACACTCCATTCGACATCCTGGATTTGATATCAAAGCTACTTTCTACTCTAAAGTACTGAAGTACTGACCTAAGTCGTCATTCTGTTCCATCTTTCCAGACAGTTCTAACACGGAGGAACATATACACCGGTATAGAGTACCGGGATGATCCAACCATCTTTGCATGGGAGCTAATTAATGAACCTCGCTGCATGACCGATCCTTCTGGTGATACGCTCCAGGTAACTTTGAAACTTTACCTCATCTTAATAGTTAAATATTTGAACAAGAGAGCTGTCCATCATTTACGGAGATCCTTATGAAGTTCATAGCAGCTGGTGGTTTTCCTCGATCTAATCTCTGCAGTTCAATTGGATTTTGCTTTGAGAACAAATCATTCAATTATATCATGAGTGCTTGTGAGTCCTCTCTTCACGTCCAGAAGTAGTTACTTCTGCGTCCCAGAAAGCATGGAAATTATTTAATCAGTTGTAACACTTCTCGAAGAATTCATGATTCATTCCCTAATCCCTCTTAGATTATACCTACATTGACTAATGAATTTCTGAGGGTTTTCTTTCTCTCTTGTTAGTAAATTTTCTGCGCATCTTTTATGGAAAGTTGCACTTACACATTTACATGGGTATGCGCCAATTTTCAGGACTGGATAGAAGAGATGTCAACATTCGTGAAGTCAATTGACAGGAAACATCTGCTAACAGTGGGTCTTGAAGGATTCTATGGTCCTAAAAGTCCCAAAAGGACAACTGCCAATCCAGAAATTTGGGCTGCTGATCTTGGATCCGATTTTGTCCGGAACTCTGTACTTTCGACTGTTGATTTTGCCTCCGTACACGTGTACCCAGACCATTGGTAAGATCTTCTGATACTTAATTTTTTGAATTTGTGATAAATGTAAGAAGAAAAAAAGGAACAAGGCATTCAAAGAGTTGAAAACAGATATATCCATCAAATTTTAAGCAGCCAAAAAAACTTTTAAGATATATCAATCTTATACAGCTTCGGCAGCTGAACAAGCAAAGTTTTCTTTTTTCTTTTTCTGTTTCTGTCTCTGTCTGTTGCTTCATGTGTGTCTCTTTCTTCTGTAGGTTTCACCACAAAAATTTTGAAGAAATGTTGAAATTTGCTGCCAAATGGATGCTTTCTCACATTGAAGACGGTGACAGGGAACTGAAAAAGCCTGTTTTATTCACTGAATTTGGTTTGTCAAATGATAACGAAGATTTTGAACCAGCTCAACGGGATAGATTCCTGAAAATGGTTCTTGATGTCATACACAAGTCTGCAAAAAGAAACAGGTCCGGGGCAGGATCATTCTTCTGGCAGTTCCTGGCTGAAGGAATGGAACGATTCAATGACGAATATGGAATTGTTCCATGGGAGAGTCCATCAACATATCGATTAATTACAGAACAGTCGTGCAGGCTGGCCAAAGTCCAGGGACTACTGTCTACACAAATCGAACACGTAAAGAATTTTTGTGGCTAGCATAAGAACTAATAAACGTATTTACATATTATTCCAGTATACATTCTTTACTTTCTGAAATTCATTGTAAGGGAAGAACTGTAGGACATAGATTTATTATTTCTCACGTTATAGATGTGTAAAATTTTCATCAAATGAAACATACCTCTAAAACTTTTCTGAGATTAATATACAACTCCGTAAAGCTTTCTGTTATATGCCTATTTCATTTAGGATAGAGAATTGTTTTAATGAGAAGAAGAAATACATGCAAAATGGTATTTTCAGTTTGTACGCACCTCAACTATTCTACGGGATATGTGTTACCTCAGCAAAGATACCGAGTAACGGTATATTTGTACTTGCTAAGGCTTAGGAAGAAAAGAATAGTCTTGTGCACTAAGCTCTCGCTGTGTGCAAGGTCTGGGAAGAGCCCGCCAGGATCGGATCTATTGTATGCAATTTTACCTTATATTTTTTTTTTTTTAAATTCAAGCAAGTTTTCTTGAATAGAATGCCAATTCAATAATATGTTTTATCTAACAATGTAAATGTTTTAAATGACATGAGTACACACTTCAATATGATTGTCAAAGCATGTAAAAATCTTGAGATTACATTAGTGTATAAAAATATAATTAAATAAATAAAATATAATATTTTAATAACATAAAATTTTAAATAAAATAATCACATACTATAATCATTAGAAACTTTGAAAATGATAGATTTGTCCTCTCAAGGCCAAATAGGATCAAAACCATTGATCAAAAACTAGAAATGTCAATATTTAACTTATAACCAATGGTAACTTGAGTTGACGATGTATTTATTGGTGGATGAATTTAAAAACCGTCCAGATTAACCGTCCAAAATTTAGGTCAATTTGAATTTGATAAAATTGCACCAATTTCTCTTAAAATGAGTTAGATTTTATATTTCCATTAAGTAATCTATTGTGTAATTTGTATCCTTTAACAATCAAATTTATACCTAATAGAATATAAGTCCTTTTTAATTAAATTAATGTCATGATATAACCCGTAAAATATTATAATACAAAAATTTAAGAAAAAAAGACATAAATATATAAATTTAATAAATTATTTCCACTGAAATCGCAATTAAAATTTCATGTTTTAACCAAACGTACTTGGTGTAACCCATCCCATTTTTTCTTTTTCCTTATTTTCTTTTTTTCTTTTTTTTTTCCTTTTAGATTTTTTTAAGAAACTTTTTTTTTTAAAAAAAGCACTACTTTTTTGAAAAACTATTTTATAGTATCGACATTGTTTCAGTTGGTTTCAGTCATCGGTGACTCTCTATATTGCTGGTGATTCGCTTCGATAACGTTCCGATCAATTCTCAATTTCTTTTATATGTCTCGGTATTTCCTCGAAATCAAAGAATTGATTTCTTGGAAGATCCATCAAGCTTCAAGATTTTTTATTTTCACCAAAACACCACTCTCCCTTTGCTTCACGGTGCTGGTGCTTCAAATCAAGATCTAGACAGGTAGCGGCAATGAAATTTCGACGACCAATTTCAGCATCAACTTGCTGGAATCCAACAAAAAGCAATCAAGAAACGGTCCAAATCCCTGTGATTTCTATCCCATTAAATCTCTACTTTATTCCTTGATTATGTATTTCTTACGTTATTTCTACCGGTTGTACAT
>JBDJHY010000102.1:15230179-15244086 GCA_039654485.1 Withania somnifera | reverse complement strand
ATACTTGTGTAATTTGAATTTCTTTGTTGAGTGTGAGTGTTGTGCTTTCGTCCCTTGTATTCTTATTGTATATAAAGTCTATTTTGGAACTTTCTTTGTTGTGAGGGCATATGAGTTAGGAAGGATTGGTAATGTTGATACATTCCGACACAACGCAATTGATAACTAGTATCTTTGAGTCACTTTTTGAAATCCTGTGTTCTCATTTTATGTATTCTATTGCATATTTGAAAATGTGGTAGGAATGAGGAAGATGTTGCTCATATGTTGGATGACTTATTGTTAGTACCACACGAAGTCATGAACCTTGTTTTTTAGATGGTGAGTATGGAGTTGGATTGTTAAGTGCTAATTGAGCATGAATTGATAATGTCCTCGTGGTATGTTTGATTTTGTTTGCTTGAGGACAAGCAAAGATTTAAGTTAGGGGTGTTGATTAGCGGTGAAATTACCATTTTACCTGATTACTTTTGCTACATATTCAAGTTCTTTATTCATGATTTTTAAGGCTACTTATGGTGTGAATTAATTATGTTTCAGGAAATCTTGATTTAGAAGTAATCGGAGGTGGAGGGATGCAAAAACGAGCCAAAATGAGCTTAAAATGAAGAAAATTAGCTGAAAAGGGAAAATGTCAGAAATCATTGCAAATGTTGTTTTTCAGCCAAAAGGACCGATTTATCAGTCAGTCAACAGAACTGGTAAATCGGTAAAATGACCGATTTATCAGCCTGGTCAAACAATTGAAAATTAGTCAATTGTGTCGATAAATCAGTCGGTGCCCATATATCCGTCAACTATGGCTCCTCCAAAAAAAAGTAGAGATAAAATTGAACAACCATACATGCATCTTTTATGCATACGACTCTACAAGAAAAATGACACTCTTTTGCATTTTCAACCCTTATAAACTCAAAAAAAAAACCTTATTTCGTAATATCTTTGGCTACCAAGAACTTCTTCTTGGTTTTTCACATCTCAAAGGAGGGCAAGAACACTGCACCTTGAGTTGAAGATTTGGATGAAAGTCATTGTAACATTTGTACCAATTTCTTCTTCCCTTAGTTTTATTGCATAATTTTTAGTGTGTAGTTTTTAACACTTGTATCTATTTCTTCTTCTCTTAGTTTTATTGCATATTTTTAGTGTGTAGTTTTTATTTCTTGTTTGGATATTGTTGATAGACATATTTCAATATTTACTCAAGAATGTTGGTTTTGATTCTATTTCTTGCTTTATATAAATTGTTTATTTGTTGATTATTATTTGAAATTTATAGATCTAAATAATTGTGTGCTTATTGTTTTTCAAAGGGAGTATCTAACCCTAAGATTTGCCTATTTATCTTGATTTAGCTTGACCATAGTCAATTGGGATTGAGAACTTTAATTCAGCATATCTTGAGTATTTGCCTCATTAATTGATTTGGGTCATAACCGGAAGAATCCTTGTGTAGGCTAACTGGGTTGTGTTTATGCTCCTTAGCTTGGTTCGAAAGAACAAGCGACAGAAGGTTCATTAGTGTTCGAAAGAAACTAGCGACACTTTCTATTTAGTGTTTGAAAGAAACTTGTAACGCATTGAAACCCAAGACTAATATTTAAACTATGTGTAATCAATTTAGTATTTAATTTAATATAATGGATAATTAATAGGATTAATTACCTTAGTTGTTTCTTGTTCTTGTTTGGATTGTAAATCCATAGATCAAACCTTTGTTTTTATTTATATCTTTTTTTTCTTATGACACCTTTTATTATATATCCCCCTTTATGTGCTAGACCTGTTTGAGTCGTAGTAATTATGTTTTAGTTTTCTCTCTTACTCAATTGCTTTTATATTGTTCCTCATGGATTCGACTTCGACCTCATAAGTTCGGCAAATATACTTTGACAATGTCCGCGTACATTTTTAGATTGATTTCAGAGTGAATTAAGTGTTATCAAGAAGCCCGTCCTGTCTACATAAATGAAAGTTATAATATAGAAATAGATTTTTAAATTTGCTTTTAGCTTATTTTCTTCTTTAAGTATCCACATTTAGACACCTCAACTTTTCTTTGCCTTGTCGGCTTGAACACTTCAACTTACAAAATGATTATTTAGAAACCTCTTAGGTATCTCACATCAGCGTTTGTTGTCTGCAAAACGCAGTAAAAATGCATTGCAGTATTTGATTGTCAGTTGAGATGTCTAGACGTGCACACTCAAAATTAAAATGCTTACTTACCTCATGAGGCAAAGGATAAATATTTGTTTTCGTATTATTTTCAGAGGCAAATCTAAGATTTCTATAATGTGAGAATAAAAAATATTTTTGGTAGGCAAGACTTAAGATAAATAACTCAATCTTCAATCAAGTGAACCATTTAAACCTTTTGTAATATCAATGTCTATATATAATATTATTTTAATTTTATAAAATATATACATACTACGAATTTATATGCCTCAAAATTAGGCTTCAAATTCGCCCTCTGGTTATGCTTCAAAATTATGCTTCAAAATTGACTATGCTAATTTTTAATCATTGGCGGACTTTGTATAAACTATTCTAATGCTAAATCAACCAAAGAAATAGAATCACTTTGTTTTTAATGATGCCAATCATAAATATCTCTAACTAGGTATAGTCAATTAGTCATGATATATATAATAGCTTATGCTAACCTCCATCCTCCTCTTAGTACAATAAGTGTGATTAGTATCGCACTTTGCTAAGAAAGACATTATGGATTGTGCCCTCTTTCGTACACTTACTCTTTTTAATAGTATATAGATGTGGAGCCATGTCTAAACTCCAATATTCAACTTCTAATACATTTATATTAACCTAGAACTTGTTAAATTGAAAGACAAAACTTCAGACTTATTAAGCTTCCCTTGGCTCCTCACATCATCTTCCTCCGGTAGCCTATCTTCTTAAAACAATTTTTTTTTAATTTCTAAGGGACTATTATAATAAATGAATGATAATTGGGACTTGTTTCTTTTTATTTGTTAGACTTAGTTCATTGCCCGTATTATATTGAATATTTTCCTTATTTCTTTAGTAAGATGGTGATATATCATTGTTTGTCATTAACTGTTTATTGTAACGTAATTAGTATTTGTCTTGATATTGTTATTTTATTTCTAACAATATATATTTTTAAATAAGAGATGTAACATATACCAACTTTGTCGAGGTCGTATAATCCTTTCATACTATTTTAAAATAGATTATTAATGGCTTTTATCTACTTAGCTGGACCATGAAGTAAATATATATATATAAACAACAATTTCGAAACAATAGGTTGAAAAAAAATAATAAAAAATTAAAATAATTTTATCAATAATAGTGAAAATAAAATTAGAGAGTTTAAATTTTTTTAAGGTCAATGAGAGATAAATTAACATTAATGAGAATCAATATTTTTTTTCGATAGTGCAGGTAAACACTCTGGATATTTCAATGATTTGATGATCCAGCTAAACATGTAAAAATATCAATAACTTAAATAAAAATAATCTAAGGAGGTTATAGGCTCCCACAAAATTAATATATATCACAAAAAAATTCCTAATAATTTATGTGTATATTCAAATATTTTCCCTTTTTAAATTAGTAAATGTTGTCTACTAAGTAGTAAATAAAAAGTAAATGGGTATTTAATTTAGATTGTAAAAGCTCTTCAATTTGAAAAAAAGAAAAGGAACACTAACACAAGAATTCCATTTCCCCTATGTCTTTACACGCCTTCAAGGAGACTCTCAAACCTTGTACAAATCAATCACTCTCACAATCTTCTTCATCAACTTCCTATGATTTTGATACCAAATCTGTAAACCCTAGAAAACCCCGAAAATCCTCTTTGTCACAGCAACTTCTGAGACTCGAAGATCACACTTCTTTGCTTCAAACACAACCTCAAACTCCCAAAAAGCAGAACAACCATTTTGATTTGAAGAGAAAATATGAAAAAGATTTAGAGGAAGAAGAAGAAGAAGAAGAAGAAGAAGAAGAAAAGGGAATTGGGTTTAGGAGACCAAAGTTGGATTCTTTATTGTTTGATCAAGCTGGACCATATGAGCCGTTGGTTTTGTCTTTACCAGGTGAAATACCTGTTGTCCAGGTGAATTACTCAGGCCTGTATTTTGGGACTCAGTTTTTATAATCATTTTTTTAAGTGTTAATGGTAAAAAATACACCTAAATTTCAGGTAGGGAAATTGAACAATTAATAGTTTAGTTGTGTTTTGATAAATAGTTGGTGATAATTCAGGTCAGAAACTCGAAAAATTGGGATACTTTAGGTGTGTTTTTGACCCTTCACTCTTTTTTTAACTTATAGATTCTGTAACGATTTGTTCTATTTCAATTACTCAACAGGTGTTGTGTTTTTCTTATTCTGTGGCATATGAAGCAATATGATCATATATATCTTGGAAATTTACTGTTTTGATTCTACTTGGAATAGTCTGCCAGAGGTTAAGCTAGAAGAATTATGACCATGTGATGTTTGCTTATTGGTAGTATGTGAACATTCTTACGCTTTGATTTATCTTAAGCGTTAATGGAGATTAAAATCGCGAGCTAGCTCCCAAATGGTAATGTGATTGATAAGATTTGCATAAATAGAATAAAGGAAAAAGGGTTATATTTGCCCTTCTACTATTAAAGAAGGTTTAATATTACACTCCTTTACAGAATCGGTCCATATATGCACCTACCATCATAAAAAGTAATCAAATTTGGGCTTCCTCCGTTAATTCCATCCATTATAGCCCCATGTCATGTCAATTAGCCACATTAATGAGTCCACACTAACCTTTCTTCTTTCATCACCATCCAAAGTCAGCAACACCTTCACCCTATGTACCAATCACCAACATAAACTATCTATCCAAATAACAACATACCCTGTGTGGTCCTACAAATGGAGTTTGGGGAGGATAGAGTGTAGGCAGACTTACCCCTAACTTGTGTGAAATAGAGAGGTTGTTTTGATAGACCGTCGGCTTAAGAAACATATATCATCGGTTGTTTTATAAAACTTATTCTAGATCCTTCTATTTTCTGAAATATTCTTTGTGATGGTATTGATTTTCTATGAAATAGAGAGGTTGTTTTGATAGACCGTCGTCTTAAGAAACATATATCATCCACCATCTTTCATTGCTTTCTAACTTTAGTTATGAAGTTGAATCTAATAGATATTTTGTTTTATTCTTTTTTGTATTGGTCTACGAGTAGCAGAAAATTTTCTAAATATCAATCTATTGTGTTTCAATTGAGATTTTTTTTTAGCTGGTGATGTCTGAATCTGTTAATGAATAAATGGGTGACAATTTTGCAAGAAATTTTAGTTAATCAAGTTTATTCATCTATTAGAAATTTTACCTGTAGTTGGCAGAAGGTTTTCACTGAATATTTTAATACTGGTCCATTCTGTTGATATGGAGAGATCCTCTTCTTGGCTGAAGTACGGAAGAATTTGTTACTAGCAAGTTAATCTACTAAAGATTTAAAAAAAAAAAAAAAAGAGATGTTAGAATAGAACACTTTGAAACTCATAGCTAGAATTAATAATTATAGAAAAATATAACTTGGTGGCGGATGTAGAGTATAAAATCTACAATTGATCAGCGAAAGGGCATCAACTGCATGAGTAATCATAAATTAAACAAATAAAATGAAGAAAACGAAAATAAAAGGAGAGAAAGAGTGGCGGGAGATTTGATTGATAGTTTAAGTCTATGATGTGCTAAATTTTATTTCTCAGGAAATGAAAGGCTGGGTAGATCATTTATGTTGGCACTGATGGTATTTAGGATGAAGGGTTTGGTGACTTTTGGTGGTGGTGGAAGAAGAAGGGTCAGTGTGGTGGGTTGGGGTGCCATGTGGCTAATATGGATTGGCTTAACAGAGGAAAGGCAAACTTGAGCCACTTATATGACGGTAGGGGCATATATGGACATTGATAGTATAACAGAGGGTAATATTAAAACTTTTTCAATTATGGAGGGGCAAATATGATCCTTTTCCCTAGAATAAGTGATCAAATTAGTACATTAATGATTGTGGTGCTATCGATGGAGAATAACAGTTTCTCTCTAGGTGCACGTCAACAAAATGTACGCTCACCATGGGAAGGAGGGCAAAGGCTTCGAATCCATCGACAAACACTGTAGGAACTGAACTAGGGAAGAATGCAAAATTAACAGGAGGAGCTGGGGGAAATGGTGGTGGTGGTTTGAAAAGCAATGTAACAGTAAATGGTGGGGAAACGACATTAATGGAAGGTGTACAAATCGCGAGCTCAAGGATGGAGGATAGCAGATAATAAAGGAAGTGCAAAGGCAATTGAAACACTAGCATGACAAAGGGGCATAACAATAAAGGAATGGAAGCGGAGAAGAAGCGGCATGCAAAATCTAAAGCTACTTTAGCAAAGTAAAATGTGGTGGAATAGACAAATATTATCAATTCAACCATCTCGTGGGCAGATGAGGTGGAGAACATGTAAGCAGATAACATCTTAGATCGAGCTGAGGTGCCTAGGGCTTCAATTTGGGCCAAATTCGATATTACGAAATTGAAAAATGTAGGTTTCAAGTTGAATTATGTTCAACCAAATAAGACAGGGGAAGGGAATACAGTTGAGATTGTTGAAGATGATATCAGTATAGTACAGAAATAGAATTTTGGACACATGTTGTGGTTTGCTATGTACTCTTATCCTCCTATTAATATCCTTAATGGATTTGTTCAAAGAAAGTGGGGAAAATTGGGAATCAATAAGGTTGCCATGCTGAAAAATGGAATTCTGCTGGTCAGGTTCAACTCTGCTGAGGGGAAAGAAGAGGTGCTTTATGGAGACATCTACCACTTCAATAATAAGCCACTGATTGTAAAGGCATGGAATCCTAATATAGATTTTTCAAAAGATGAATTACTGAGTGTGTGCCTATATGGATAAAGCTTCCTGGCATGGAGTTCAAATTCTGGAGTGTGACTGGTTTGAGTAAGATTGGAAGTTTAGTTGGAAAGCCATTAATGGTTGACAAAAATGCAGAAGAGAAGATCGGATTGAACTTTGCTAAGCTGCTTCTGGAAGTCAAACTTGGTAAACCTCTACCTGACATGGTAAGATTTAAAAATGAAAAGGGTCAAATCATTGAGACTGGAAACCAACATTGTGTACAATATGTAACAAGTATGGGCATGGAGCTGAGCTATGCAGGAAAAATAAGGTGCAGGAAGATAATAAAATGGGAAGCAAAAGAACGGGAAGCCGGGCAGAAAAGGAGGTCATAACAAAAGAAGGAACTAAGAAGGGTGAGGAGAAAAAGAGGAGGGTGCAAAGTATAGAGGAAGGACAAATACTACATGGTAAAGACAACCAGTGATGCTTAAAAACACTTCCCAGAAATTTGGAGAATGTAGTACTAATTTGCATGACAATACCACTAAAGCTGGTAATGGGAGAAGGTGATTCTCCCAGATGGAGATGGTTAAGATCATGAGTTGGAATACTAAAGGCCTGAATGACCTAAATAAACAAAGGAAAGTGAAAATCCTTTGCAGTAAACTGGAAGTAGGGTTGATGGGTTTTTTAGAAACCAGAATAAAACTGAATAAGCTAAGCAGTGTGGCAGATGCTATATTTAGTGGTTGGGCTAGTTATAGTAATCATAGTTCACATTACAATGGAAGAATATGGATAATTTGGAGGAAAGATTGGTTTAAAGTTGAAATTAAGCATGATCATGTACAAGCAATTACTTGTGGAGTGAAGTATATTCCAATGCAGGTTGAATTTATGGCAACCTTTGTCTATGCATTCAATAAGAAAGAGGATAGAGTTGGTTTGTGGGTGCATTTGAAGTTGATAAGCCAGGGGTGTACACAAGCTTGGATCATTCTTGGTGATTTTAATTCAGTACTATGGTCTGGAGATAGACTAGGAGGTAATGTTGTAACATTGGCTGAAAAGGAATTCCAAGAATGTATAGATGATTGTCAATTAGAAGAATTACCTAGCACTGGGGGAAGTATACTTGGAATGGCAGGCAAGCTGATATAATTTTCTCAAAGATAGACAAAGTTCTAATCAATGGGGAATGGATTGATAAAATGCCACAAATGAAGTATCACATTTTACCTGAAGGAGTTAGTGATCATTGCCCACTGCTGGTTCAAATGGTACAAACATCACAGACGAAGAAGAATGTGTTAAGGTACGGTAATATATGGAGTTCACGTGATTTGTTTAAGACTATGGTAGGGGAGATATGGAACAAACATGTAGATGGGTACTGTATGTACAAAGTTGTGAAAAAACTGAAGCAGCTGCATAGTGAGTATTTTGGAAACCTACTGGAGAAGGTAAATGAAGAGAGGAATGTCATGGAAAGAGCGCAAACGCAATTACAACTTCTGCCACTAAATGATCAATTACAACTGGAGGAAAGGACTGCAAAGCTGAAATTCCTATATGGTTGAGTCAATCATGGTGCAAAGAAGTAAAGCAACTTGGATTAGCATGGGAGATGACAATACAAAGTAAGTTTTCTGTGTGTTGAAAAGGAAAAGGCTATTGCAATCTATAACACAGCTTAGAGATGAACAAGGGATCATGCAACATGAGCAATGTCTGATTGCTGATACTTTTGTTAGGTATTACAAAAACTTACTGGGTATGAAGGGGAGCCTAAGAAACCAGCAAAGAAGAAAATATTTGAGCTAGGACCAAGACTGGAGGAGATTCAGCAAATGCTGTTGATGCAACCAGTTACTGATGCTGAAATCAAGAAGGCAATGTGGAGCATGAGGGTGAATAAAAGCCCAGGACCGACCTGATGGATATGGGGAAGGTTTTTCCAGAGATGCTTGGGACATTGTAGGTCTTGAAATTTGTGATGCAGTTGAGGAATTCTTTCTGAATGGTAAATTGCTGAAGTGGGTTAAATGCAACCATGATCACTCTTATTTCAAAGATGGAGAATCCTGGTAATGCAAGTCAGTTCAGGCCAATATCTTATTGTAAGACTATATATAAGTGCATTTCAAAGGTGGTTTGCAATAAGCTGATTAATGTACTACCATCACTGGTGAGTAGGAAAGCATTTATCAAAGGAAGATCCTTAATCCAGAATGTTTTTGTTGGAGTGGGTAAAAGTCTCACATTGGTTGGGGAAGGGGAATGGACTGGCGGTTTGTTTATATGGACTTGGGCAATCCTCCCTTCATGAGCTAGCTTTTGGGGTTGAGTTAGGCTCAGGTGCCGTATCTTTACAGTTTTAATCTGCCAGGACATTCTAGGACACTATAACAGGAGGACCACCCACAGATGCTTGATGAAAATTGACCTCAAGAAGGCATATGATATGGTGAAATGGGAGTTTATACAAGAAATGTTGGATGGTTTTGGATTTCCTCCTAAATTCTGTCGATGGATAATGGAATGTGTCACTAGTACTAGTTTCTCAATCAAGGTGAATGGAGAGGGGTGTTGATTTTTTAAAGGGAAGAGGGGGTTGAGACAGGGAGATCCTATCTCTCCTTTGCTATTTGTATTGGTGATGGAATATTCCTCAAGATTGATGATGAGAATGAGTAAACTGCCAAAGTTTTTCATCCAATGTGTAAGCAGCTGAATCTCACCCATCTCATTTTTTTAGATGATCTTATGATCTTTTGCAAGGTACTGAGATGTCCGTGACAAGAGTTATGGAGGCTATAAAGTACTTTGCAGAGACAACTGGTCTGTCTATAAACAAGGAGAAGTCAAATATCTATCTAGTTGGGGTTGAAGAGGATACAAAAGAAAGAATACTGGAAGTTACTGGTTTCAGGATAGGGACATTATAAATGAGATATCTTGGCCTCTTTTATCTTACAAGAAATGAAGAAAATATGAATGTCATGCACTTTGTGTCAGGATTACTGAAAAATTGAAGGCTGCATCAACTAGACATCTATCCTATGCAGGCAGATTACAAGTGATAAATGTTGTAGCTTTCTCATTACAGAATTTCTGGGGAGTTGTATTTATCATTCCACAGAGTGTGGTGAAGCTCCGCTCTCCTTTGGATATCAGAAAGGAGAGAGCGGAAAAACAAAAGTCGTCTGTATCAAGTGATACGTGAATTACGTGACATCCAAGTTTGATTTTCGAAATGAAAGATTGAGGAGCTGCTCCTTTCTTTTGAATCAAAATAGGTCGCGACTCTTGTATTTTAGTCGGTCGGGGGAAGCAGTAGCTTCGTGCTCCGCTTCTCTCGCGCTTACTTGCGTTTTGCGTTAGTGGGGCTTTAAGGGACGTCTTCTCTTTCCCTTATCAAGCAAGTCACACCTAATCGCCCTTGATGCCATCTTGATAACTGGACTGAATGTCTCCTTCTCGCAAACCACGGGAGCGCCTAGCACCCACAGGAGCAAAGCCAATACCGAAGTTGAATGAATCATTCCACCTGGCAATTTGATAGTTAGAGTTCTATTTCTAGGAAGGAAGAGACTATCGGGAAGCTCACTCTCGTTTCCCGTTCTTACTTCTGTAGGTTTCCCGGTAATAGGGATATCTGCGAGAACTCTTACCCATATCTTACCATTTCTTCGGCTGTTCGCCATTTTGTTCTCAACTTTTCTCACCTCCTGGGCGAGTGCTGTTCACAAGAGCCAACTTGATCCTCTTCCCTAGAGATCTCAAATGAGGGAGCCCTGAGAGAGCCGCTGACTCCAACTACCGTTCATGTACCGAATTAGCACTTCTCAGATTAGGCTAGGCCTCTCCAGCTGAGCTGGGCAGACTACTGAATCAGTTGGCTCAGCTCTGAAAATCGAGTGACGAGAATTTGTCTTCACAAACCTGCGAAACGCCGTTTTCAAGTACTGTTCGATCGATTACGTATTAATCAATATTCGATTGATTGGTCTGAGGTAAGGTGCGAAAGATTACTTTACTAAGTAAGATAAGGCAAGAAATAAGGATAGCTCGTGCAATCAAGGAAAAATGCCTTCACCTTCTTTTTTTCAAAATGTAAAAGTAAACTACTTTAGTAAGCTAGCTTTGGTTGCTAAGCAAGTCGGGCACTACGCTATCGAAACTATACAGCAAAATTAAAAAGGGAAAATCCCTTGATCAGGTCTTGAATGAGATACGTGAGGAAGGTAATCAAAAAAAGAAAAAAAATGGGTTCTTCTTTCTTTTATCACTTAGGAGTGCCAACACGGGCTGCATTGCAAATACATTCTTATTGGTGCACACAAATGGATAATTGGACTTGAAGTTCTAGATAAGGAATCTCTTTCTCTGGATGTACTTGAAACAAGGACTAGATTATATAACTAGTTCGGGGGAGATGCAAAATTTTGATTCCATCCTACTCAGCGGAATATGGAGGTACTTATGGCAGAACGGGCCAATCTGGTCTTTCACAATAAAGTGATAGACAGAACACCTCCTGAATTACATCCCTCCTTGCATGCATCAACGGTCGTTCGTCCCCTATTCAAACTCCTTATGGCACAGTCTATTCTGTCTTTCCTATTGATTTGTCCCCCGGACTGGAACTATTCTTCTTTCAGAAGGGCGAGTAAAGCTTCCACCTTTACTTCGTAATCTTAGCCGACTATGTCCTTTCATAGATTCTCGAACCTCCGACAGACAGAATCTACATGCATGCTGAGACTGGACATTTAGGGGTAAAGCACGGTTTCGGTGCGGTCTGCGAGAGCGGACGACAAATTTGATTGGCAGGTTCAATGGCAACGAGAAGGGGATTCATTTGCCTGTTATTTAGTACGAATCCGTGAAATGACAGAATCAATAAAGGAGCAAAAGAACCCACAAGTCAAGAAAAAAGAGAGCGTAAATCAGATATAGAAAACAAAGGAAATAGAGAAGATATACTGAAGATTTATTTGGGGAGGAACTGAAGAGAGAAAGAAATTAGCATTAGGTAAATGGTGCAAAGTGTGCTGCCCCAAAACTCACGGTGGACTTAACATCAGGAGATGCAAGGTGTGGAACTTAGCAGCTGTGGGTAAAATGATATGGTGGATGCAGCAAAGCAAAGAACAACTCTGGGTACAATGGGTTCACAACATATATATGAAACAGGAGGACATATGGAATCACAAGCCACCACAAGATAGTAGCTGGCTAAGTCGTACGGATTCTTCACTTTCGATGCCACATCAGTGTCGGATTCTCCAAAAATACACAACATTTGGAGAATCCGACACGTTCCTATTGATATTTTTGAAGAATCCGAGCAAACTGGAAACAGCTGAATAACATAAAAATAGGAAAGCATGCTTGGTTTGTCCACGGCAAATATAGACTTACTGCCAGAGGTAACTACTCAATTTCAATAAGTTACATTGCTCTAATAGGGGAAGGGTGAGGGTTGCAAACCTTATATGGAGCAAAGTATTGATCCCTAAGCGTAGATTTGTGCTATGGCTGGCTATGCAAAGGAAGCTACTAACAAAAGTAAGACTACAGACTATGGGAATCAGGTGTGAAAATGTTATGTGCATACTTTGTGATCAGGGAGAGGCAGAGACTGCTAACACCTCTTCGGAACATGCCATGTAGTAAAAGAAATATCGACAATGATTGCACAGTGGTTAGAAGTGAGTGCAAGCTTGAGAGAGGTGGAGGAGACAATACTATGGATCAACCAAAAGAAGTGGTGTAGGTTCAAAAAGGAAACAATTGCAGCTGGATGTGGAGCAGTGATCTACAGCATATGACAAGCTAGGAATAGCAGGATCTTAAGAAATCAGAATATGAATACCGCTTTCATTGTACAGCAGATAAAAATGACTGTGAAGGAGAGGATATACATGTATAGGGGTAGTAAACTAGCTATCAAATGTAGTGAATAATTAGATAGAATATGTGAGGAGAGGTATGAAGCTTTGGAGGACTGATTGGCCTTGGTAGAAGGTTGGTCAGCAACAAAGTGCCCAGCAGATTGTATGGCTGTTTCTTTTTGTCGTTGGTATGGTAATATTTACATTTTATTGCAAAAAAAAATAAAATGATTGTGCCGATGATCTAATTGGTTCTTGCTCAGCAATGTAGCTGGTTGAAAAATGATATTTCGTGTCTAAATTATGATTTTTGGTGAATGCCTTAGTCCCTTGCTTATGCTTTGGTTAGATTATGTCCAATAATTTTTTTCTAGTAAGGAGACAAAATATGGAAAATGAAAATAAGGAAATGTGAAATGATATTCTCATTTGGATGTTATTCAAAAGGAACCAAAGGGATAGGCCTTTCGACTTGGAAATATTCCATCTTCTCTCATAACTTCTTCTCCTATTTTATGTGGAAGACACATATTTCTAGAGAAGGTAGTAATTTCCTTCTTTTCCTCTTTGTGGAAGCTGGGAATGCTCTCTAGAATTCCGTTTCTTGACAAAGTTTCCGTTAATTCAAAGAGTTGCTTCTGCAACTTATCCCATTTAATATGAAAGACACATCTTTCTTGCAAAGGTAGTAAATTCCCTTCTTCCCTCTTTGTGGAAACACTGCGAATGTTCTACAGTGTTTGTTTTCCTGATAAAAAGTTTTATGATTAACTCAAAGAGTTGTTTCTCAGTCGTTAGGGGGCATCTCTCCATTTGTTTCTATATGGAAGGGAACTCCTTGATGTTTTTAAGTAAAACCTCTTACATGGGCTGTGATCCTAAGGATTACTGGATCTCTCAAAACAAGTAAAAATTGTTCTGTCATTTTGAAATTCTGTTGCAACTGCCCTTTTCAGTGCAATGGTCTTGAAAGTAGATCAAGAAAATAAAAGGAGATATGGATCCCATTTAGTTTAGCTGATTGTCAATAGCCGATAAGTTTTAAGTTGAAACTGATTTTATAAATCAGTAGTTAAGAGTCCGGATTTCGGAAACCAC
>JBDJHY010000102.1:15213402-15226814 GCA_039654485.1 Withania somnifera | reverse complement strand
TCCGCTGTCAAGGATGGTGTTGCACTTTTCCTCCGCCATGATGACACTTTGTTCTCCAGACTCTACATTTTAGCTTCAATCTGCTTGGTGCCTCAGAAATCATGTACTTACCTGAAAAATACGCCCAAGTTAACATCAGAATTTGACACAATAGCGACGAAAACAAGCAATCTAATGATACAATTAGGCGTAATGAGTGGTTTTGGGCCACTCATCACCCTTTAGCAACAAGTATTGCTTTATATCTTTCAATATTGCCTGATGAGTCGTTTTTAGTTTTAAGGACTCATTTACATCCTATGTCTTTAACACCATTAGGCAACTCGGAAAGATCCCAGACTTTGTTACATTTCATGGAATTCATCTCTTTTTTCATGGAACTATACCATAATTTTGACGCTTTGAATTTCATGGCTTGTGAAAAAAACTCAAGATCATTTTCAACTTCAATGTTGGATTCTTGCAAATACATGACATAGTCATCAGGAATTGCTGATTTTCTTTCTCTAGTAGATCTTCTTAATGTTTAACCAATGTTTTCTTGAGGATCATGTTTCTCAACTGATTGTTCAATAATTTCTGAAATCTCTTGAATAACTTAATCTACTAGAAAATTTTTAGCAGCTTGTGGAATCTCATTAATTGGTTTTGTAGCACCCAATTGCACTTGAAGGGTGTTATGTACAACAATCAATCTTTGACTTGAAGTAGAAGGTCGATCTTTTACATAAACTGTATTATGAAATTGATCACTCCTACTAACCACATCATTTTCAAGAAACTATGCATTTCTTGATTCCACAATTCTAGTGTTGTTAGATGGACAGTAGAATCTGTATCCTTTAGACCTTTCGGCATATCCAATAAAATATCCACTAATGGTCCTAGGGTCTAGCTTCTTTTATTGTGGGTTGAAGATTCTAACTTTAGAAAGGCATCCCCATATGCATATATATGTTAAACTCGATTTTTAGGCTTTAAACAACTTAAAAGGTGTCTTTGGGACAATTGGTTGGAACATGATTTAATATATACATTGTCGTCTTAAGAGTTTCAGTCCAAAAAGATTTAGGCAGCTTAGATCTACTTAACATACTACGCACCAGTCCAATAATATTCGAGGTCTTTTTTCTGCTACACCATTTTGATCTGGAGAACCTGACATGATGTATTGTGCAACAAACCTATTTTCCTGGAAAAAACTTTACAAACGGACTTTGTGCTTATCCATCCTCAATGTATCTACCATAATACTCACTACCTCGATCAGACCTCACAATCTTAATTTGTTTCTCACATTGTTTCTCTACTTCAGCCTTGAAAACTTTAAAGGCTTCTAACATTATGCTCTTATTACAAAGTATGTAGAGATACATATCGTGAGTAATCATCTATAAAGGTAATAAAGTATTTTTGAACATATATGTCCATGTCTGGACATGAATGTATGATTTCTAATATAGCTGAACTCCTTTTGGCACCTTTCTTTGACTTGTTATGCAGTCCACACAAGTATCAAAATCAGTAAAATCTAAAGTACTAAGTACTCTATCTTTTATTAATCTCTTAATTCTATATACTGAAATATGGCCTAATCTCTGATGCCATAAATTAGAGAAATCTTCATTTATAACACATTTTAGTACTAGTTTGGACATGCATAGTATTATAAGTGAAATCATTTTGTAAATCAATAGAGAAAAGACCATTAGACAATGTACCATATCCAACAAGTTTAGATTTATAAAATAGATTATACTAACCTTCTAAGAAGTAGGAGTATCCCATAGTTACAAGTCTTGATGCTGAAATTAAATTTCTAAAAAAAAGTTAGGAACATAAAAGGTTTTTTCTAACTCTAAAATAAAACCACTAATAAGAACTAAAGTGTACTCCCCAATAGCTTCTAAATGCAATTGCATCTTGTTTCCAGAATAGATACTTCGGTAAACTCCCATTAGGTTCCGCGGGTTTCTTAAATCTTGCAAGGAATTCATAATATGAATTGTAGAAGTAGAATCAATCCACCACGTGTTATGATTAACGTCAACAATATTAACTTCATAACAAACAAAAGATATTGAAGTACCTTTCTTTTCAAGCCATTTTTTATACTAGAAACAATCCTTCTTTATGTGTCCTTTTTCCTACAGAAATGATACTTGAATTCTTTCTTGATGTCAGTTTCAAGTGGTGCCTTTCCTTTCTACTTTTTGTTGGATTGATAGGTTTTCTTTCCTTGAGTAGTCATCAATGCATTTTCTCATGTTTCCATCAGCAATCTACCCTCCTCTTGAATACACATGACCATAAGTTCATTGATAAACTATTTTTCTTATATGTGTTATAGGAAATTTTAAAGGGGTCGTACTGTGCAGGAAACGTATTCAAATATAATGCACAAGAAAAGTTTTAGACTTTTCGACCTCAAGATTCTATAGTTGAGCTGCTAAGTCTCGCATTTTCATGAAATGCTCATGTATACCTCTCATACAAGTGGGCCTCATTTATGAGAATGTCATGATTAAGGTGTCGGTAAGTGCTTTATTTGAGTCTCAAATTGTTCATCAATAGCCTTCAGTAATTCCTTGACATTGTTATGTTGTTCGACTGAACCACGAATACCAGCAAAAATTTTGATTTTAATGAACATAACACTCAAACGGTTAAAGCGCTCCCATTGTTCATGAAAAACAATCTTAGCTTAAGTGTTAAATTCATTAATTAGTGGTTCGTCTTTCCTGATATTATAGTTAATGTCCATGCACCTTAAGTGAAGGAGAATTCTCTCCTTCCAAATCTTATAGTTCTCAGCATTCAATTCAGGGATATCACAAATATCATAGAAAAGCGCAAGTTGCATAATTGCAAAAATATACATACATGATTAAAATAAATTTGAGGAAAATAAATAAAAATTGAATCCACTGCCATAAAAATTTTATATGGGCTAAGTTTTTAATTCAGTTAGACTTATTCTTTATGATAGAATTATCATTTACTAGCAGATCTATCTTTATGATAAGATTATTAAATTCTCATTCATAATTTCTGTGTGCAATTATAAAAATTATTTAATATTTTATCTTAATTAATTATGCAACTCAACAATAAAAAATTGTAAGTTATTATATAGTGCACAACTAATCACAATTCTAATGTCTAAATTTTTTTTTTATGTGATCCTTAACTTTATTTTTTTTTATTCAATCAAAAATGTTGTGGCTAATCTTTAATTAAATAAAACTATAAATCACTTAAACATTAGGTCTTGCTTAACGTCTATAATTTCCTTATGTGTTTCTAAAAATAATGCATAATTTTATTTTATGAATCACTAGACATTAAATTTAAGATTGATAAATGAAGATACACTCCAATGTTAAAAGTAATGACGTTTCAGTCATTTATTCAAATATCAAAGTCATTAGTTCAAATTTCAGTTTCTCATTAAGGTAAATTACGGAAGTGAACATGTAAAAGTGACAATGACAAACGCACATTAGGTCTCTACTTTAATATATTAATGAGGCATCATTTATTTTGGCAAAATAATATGCACATCACTAGGCAAAAGGAAGAACCACTGCACTATTTTTTATTTCATAAAGGAAAACGTATAGCATGGTCTCACTTTATTAAAAGTCTTTTCATGTAAAACAATAAAATGTTATGAAAAGAAAAAATACCCCGAAAAGCTCATTATACGTACACATTTTCCTTTTGACTAAAAGTTGCTCGTCTTCATATAAACACTTCTGCAATCAATATATGTGCAACTATACCCTACTCCATTACTGTATTTAAAATATAAATGAAAAAATAATGTGGGTCCTACTTAAGAGTTAAAAGCTTTCAATGTAGAAATTGACTACAATACTATATGTATAATGACTCTTACGGTCATTTAGGTGTTTTACGTATTACCTTGTATTCTAGAGTTTTTCAGTAGCCTCCCCAGATTACTTATGACCTATTAGGATCGGTAGTCCGACTCCCTAACGGTTCGATTGAAATTTATCTCACTTTGCCTGTTTTAGAGCTTAAACATAGGTACTCGTCGACTTTAGTCAACACTCCTTCAATACTCACTCGAAATCAAATTCTGACAATTCTGTTAGCTCCAGAATGCCGATGGTCTAGAGGGACTTTCGTTCGTAGTCTTTGTTTTGAGTTCGAGCTGTTTTGTGGAAATTCAGCTCATTATGAGTTAAGAATTTGCCCAAAGTTAGTGCATGAGGATAGGAGTATCGGAACGTGATTCTGACATTTTTATCAGCTCCAAAATAGTGATTTTAGGCTAGTTGGGGTATTGATGCGCTTCCCAAGGTGCTCGGTGTCGTTTTGAGTTCCTTGGTAGCTTAGTGTGACTTTGGCTTGGTTTGGTTTGGGAGTCCTTTCCGCTCAAACGACCTCCATTAGTCGTTTTATCGATTTTGTTGAGTCCAAAATATGTTTTTACTCAAAATGCATGTTTGGGTCGTTGTTGTTGTACTCCGAAATATGTAACTCTCCTTTTTCCTTCTTTTTATACAGCCGCGCCTGGGGTGCACAATTACGGTAGTACCCCTTCTTCCCTCCTTAGCACAATCGTGCTTCTTTGGGGCAATCACACTATTCCAGCCTTTCTTCTATTACACGATCATGGTGGTCTTGGGCACTCGCGCCTCATCGCGTTTAGTTATATAAACAGAACCTCCTCAAATTTTTAGTCATATGCTCTATTTAGTTTCTCACTTCTCTCTTTCTCTCTCTCTCTAAGCCATATTTCTATCAAGTTTTCTCAAAATTGGTGCAAGAGAGCTCTTGGGGAATTAATCTAGTCTTCCCACCTTTGGTAAGTGTTCATTTCCCCTCTCTTAGCTTCTTAACCATGGTGGGTTTTTCCCCATTGTTGTCTCTAGTTGAGTTTTGTTACTTTCCCTACTTTCCTGCTGATTCGCTGGATCTTTTTGGGTGCATTGAACTTAATTTCTCTTCGTGGTAAAGTTACATTCGAATTCCGGTGTGTAATATCCCCGTTTTAGTTCTATGATTTTGCAACATTTTGCACATTATGTTTATTCTTTTTGGGGAATTTTAAGGCCATTACTGCAATCTAATTGTATTTATTTTTTAGCATGATTTCCTGGTGATATGGGGGACCCCGTGGCGAAGTTTGTTTTCTAATTCGTCTAGTAGGTCCCCCAGGCCCGTTTTAGGATCGATTTTTAGCCCAGCCCAAAATTAGTATAATTAGTACTGTTAGACTCGTACTATTTCTGGATTCGTATTTCATCAGTTTTAGAGTCGTTCGAGATTGTTTGCTATCAGTCGGGCTGATATTTGGGAGTTGCAGCTCGCTAGTCGTCGGATGACAGGTAGGCTCCATTGAGATTTCTCTAAGCATATAGCTTATGTAATTGCACTGATAGCATCCGTGAGTTGGGTTTCTAAGTTGGTACCATGTACTTGGACCGCTTCTTCATTCCCTCTCAGTCCTTTTTTCCACTTGATGTTCAGTTTAACATGATGCCTCGTGACCTAGTACTAGCCTTGTGGTGGCTGTAGGGTGACTCTGGAAGTAGTAGAACGCTCATGAATGAATTGGATTGAGTTTCGCTCACTGGTTTGGGCCGGTGTATTATGCTGCTAGCTATAGCTTAGTTGAGCTTGGAGCAGTGCATAGGTTGGCTATAGATATTATTGTGCTGTTGCATTCATACTGCAAGAGAGACAGAGGCTCTATTCTGATAGTGCATTTGGGGCTGGGGCCTGTATCACTTTTTACCGCATGATTACTGAGCCATGGAGGCTGGTTGACCATAATAAGAATAAAATGGATAAAATTGTAATAGAATGGAACTTTCTAATAATAATATAAGATAATTTATCTTTTACTGGTTTTAGGCTCGGTTGTATGCCGAGCATGGGGTACTATCCTTTTTTCCCAGATCTAGACCAGGTTTTATACCTTGGCACCGGGTACTATCAGTTACTATACATGTTGGGACTTGAGTTTGACTCTGTTCGGTAGTGATTACAACTTTTCTATACTTATGACGCCTACCGGTTTGAGAAACTTGGTGATACTACTATACGGAAGTGCGGGGGCCCCTGAGTTGCCGAATTCACGACACAGTGAGATTATTATAATGAAGCATTATATGCCAGATTATGAGACTACCTGAGACTTTGTGATATTGGGATGCGAGATTACTGTGACGTTAGAGTTTTGTACGTGGTGGGCGTACCTCCATGGACTCTGCCTCTGAGTTGCGTGCGACTGGAGAAGGGGTATTAGTCGAGAAGGGATATACGGGGTCTAACCCTTCCATTGGTCCTTTTTGTTGGGCCTTCGGGTATTGGAGAAGCAACGTACATAGAACTATGCCATTGTGTGGTTGTGTTACTTTTCTACACTTGTTTGCTTCAGTGTGCCCCGGTAGTATGGGATGCCATCGGGTGAGTGTGACTTCTGTGTACACTGCCATTCTGCAGTGTTAATTTACTTACTGTATTATTGTACTTACATTTTAAGCTAGTTTTAGTCTTTACTTTCGGACCTTCTTTACTATGTGGGTTACTTGTGTGTGGCGCTATTTGCTTTATCATCCCCTTTTTGTATCTTGAGGTTACTGGTGTACTTTTCATGTCTCATTTTTCATGCCTGTACTACTTGTTCTTTCTTCTTTATTGTTATCATTTATGTATTGTTGGAAGGATCCCGGGTACGTTCTTTTCTTCTTACCTATGATCCTATTTGTGTTTTAGCTAGCGTTGACCATGTTCTATCTATCTTTCTGCTCCCGTTTAGCTAGCTTCCTGTGTCATATTATTTGCTTCTGTGACCTTACTTTCTTGCATTCATGTTATTTACTGCTCTTATGTTTGTTATGTGCCTAGTGAGCCCTCGAAGTCTACTGGGTACTGGTTGATTCGGTAACTTTTACTCATATTTCTTATGTGTTCTCCTGGTGCAAATTTGAGTACTAGCGTCCGACGTTGATTCGCGGTTAGCTGTTCGTGCCTCCTTGCTGTTGGTTTTAGAGATACATGGTGAGCTTTGGGCGTCCAATTGTTCCTGCTCTCTTCAGCTTGTATTTTGTCTTTTTTGTATTTGGAGACATGCTTATATTATTGAATTATATTGTACTCTATACTTAGTGGCTATGTATATACATTGATACTGGTTTGGGAAGTTATGCTGATTCGGCTTATATTATTTTCGCTTCTCTGGTATTATCTATTTTTTCTTACCTTATTTGTTTGTACTTGTGTGTTCCACTATTGGTATACTATGGGGTTGGTTCTCATACTGGTAGGATAGTAGGTACCATTATGATCCGAGAAATCGAGTCATGACAGTGTGGTATCATGGCCTAGGTTTCGACTGGTGTCGGTGTACAGAGACAATGTCTAGTAGAGTCTTACGGATCAGTGTAGAGACTTCCGTGACTTATTTTCAAGAGGCTACGGTTACAAGTAGGAAAGTTATTCTCCTTTCCGAATCCTATGTTGTGTGTATATCCTAGATAGTTTCTAAAGAAATCTCATTGATTTTCTTATTCTTTCGCAGATGTCGTGCATGCGATCTTTGTCGACAGATATCAACGAGCCCTACAACCCAGCGGCTCGGATGCAGCTCTAATTCATAGTACAGCACCTACGGGAGGGACGATTCCGATTTCAACTTCAGATAGAAAAAACTGAAATTAGATCTTGGAAATAATCGACTCAAACAGATGTTCATCATAATTTTGTTTTTACTTGAACTGTTGATAGGGGATAACTTCTTTGTTAGCTACCAGAACTCGAAAGGGAAGCCCATGTGATTATAGTTGAGTGTGAGGAGAGCATGAGGAACCTCGGTATTCTGGAAACTTGCGGAGTAGCCTACACAACCTATCAGATGTGTGGTGCGGCTAAACAATGGTGGAGAGGTTTTATAGTTTGTAAACCAACAGGGTCGTCTCAGCCGACTTGTAATGAGTTCTAGGAGATATTTATGAGGAAGTTTGTGTCCAGGGCTAAGCGAGAGCTCCTGGGAGGAGTTCAGACAATTAAAGTTGGGGTTGATGTCAGTATCTGAGTATGAGGCCCGTTTCCATCCTTATCAATAAGGATCTCCCTTGCAGTTGCGGAAGCCCTCTCAAGCAAGTCGAATGTTGCGGACGGAACGCCCCAGATGATGTCATCTGGCCTAACCTTCACAAGGACAATCCAGATGGTTGTGTTGTGATCAATGCCCTTTTTGTCTCATTCTTCCTTGTCTCATCAAGCTCCAACAGGTTATCCCTAAAGAATTTATCTTGGTTATCTCTTGCTCAGTAGTACTAGTACAATGATTCCCTGATGGTTAATGATGTAGGAAATGTGTCTCGATGTAAGTTCTGTGGTTTCTATTAAGGAAAACTGCTGCACATAAAGGTAAGAACCTAAAGTGAAAGAAAATGAGATAGGTTGCCGGATGCAATATGAGTCATACGAGATAGAGAAGGAAAAAGCTGAACATGTAGGAACCCTCATCTTTAGGTGATGCATAAATGAATTAATTAACCAATGTTAAATCAACTTATCAACTTGCAATTAGACGTGGGTGCATTTTGGTCTAGCAGCATATGTTAAAAGTGTGATCCCTTATTTTTGGTCTCTAAATTCAGATTTTTTATCTCACTTTAATCTTGTCGGAAGAAAAATTAATACAGCTATAGAAAAGAAGATGGAGGAAAATGGGTGCGAACTTTGGAGACAAGAGTTCAAATTCCAGTAGAGACAAAAAACACGAGGTGATTCTTTCTCATCCCTCTAGCGTAGGTGAGCAGAGTTACTTAGTATTTATTGCTGGTGGGAGATTGAGGGTACTCGGTGGATAGTTGAGGTGCGAACAAGCTTAATTAAACTCCGTTGTCATCAGATAAGGGTAAAAGGAAGAAGAAGACTAAGGAAAATTTCTTGAAAAATAAATAGGAAGAGCACCTCTTACTACTTCAGAGCTGCCGGTTGTATGAAGCTAGTGAGCTGTCATTTTTCTATTAGTCTGGACCATTCAATTCTTACTCCTATGCCTCACACTTTAAGCCTTTCAAGCACATGGAGACTTCTTTATTCACTTGCTATTTGACTGACCCATATATAATATATCACATATTACCTTCAAACATAACGATTCTTGGTTGTCTGGTGGAGAATGGGGTATGGGGTGGGCATCACTATTTTATTTCATTCAACTTTCCAGTTATTTGCGACATTGATTCCCCTTAATCCTACATCTTATTTTCGTTTGAAATTATTTTCTGTCCCTCTTTCATCATTTTGTATCCTCATATTTTGGAGCTTCCCAAGCAGATAATCAACTATTTGGTGCTTATCAAGCCTTATCCACGGGATGATCCAGATAAACAGAAAAAAAAGATGCAGAATTTGCGGCCACTGTATTTGGTAAGGATGCTGATTTGGTTGGAGGGAATACTCAAAATAAGAGTTTCTTGGGCTTAAGTAATGTTGAACATTGAGGGAAAATGAGAGCGTTGGAGAAACTAATGTCTTCTTGGGTTTCACAAAGTGACAAGATTCTTCTTTTCAGCTATTCTGTAAGGTACGATGAGTATTCGGTTCATTTAACCTTTTGAACTCCTGAAATATGCCAATGTTGCAGAAAGCTAGGTGCTTGGCTAACAATATGACTTTTCCTTTCTTTTGTGATGGAGATTTAAAAACCATCAATGACTTTGTACTTTAAGACATTGAATCCATTCCTTTTGCTGCTGTCCTCAGTGATGACAATTATGGTGATACTACCATAACATGGGCCTTTGACGTGTTCCCCCACTTATCTTTTATGGTGATCTTTTAACTTCTCTATTGCTATTCCTCTACTCTATTATCGTCTGTCGCATGATATTAATTCAAAAGACTGCATGAATAACATATTTTTTCTGCTTTATTTCTGATATTAGACCAACTATGGTTTTGTTGTTAGGATATGTCAAAATTTATTCAATGATGGGCTAACCGGTCCCAAGAACTCTTTTGTGATAGTCTAATGGCTATCTCCTTGAAGAGAGTCCTTGTAACCAATTGAAAGATGAAACTTCTCTTAAGTTAAAATTTTTGCTCTTTGATATTTTTTAATATAAGGATTACTTTATTTTCCGTTTCCTTTTTTTGATAATAATGGTGTTCGGGCCAGCCGCATAGGTATCAACCTATCAAGTAACTCTGTCCGCCAAGGCTTAGGCAGATGGGACGAAAAGCACCTTATCTTTTTGGTCTCCGTTGAATTTAGAACCCTAATCTCTAAGGATTGTACCCTACTTCGAACAACACCTTGGGTGCACTTCCTTTTCCTTTTTTTATAAGATTATTAAGCTGTTTTTATTTCTATCTGATCTTTAAAATTGAGGAATGGTAGTGGTGGCACTCTCATGACGACCTGAGGGCTGTGAATGATTTAATGAAGAACCCCATCCTCCTTTTCGTTTACAGATAAGTAGGATGCGGTCCTCTTATGAGGCGTTACTAGATATATTTACCTGTTTCTCTTGTTTTTGCAACTATGTTACTATGGAATCTGGAAAACAGCAAGAGTCAGCTGGGATCTGTTTTTGTGCTTATAGAATATATCTGTTGCATTTATTGCATAGCTTTTCAGACATCCTATTCTTTCCTCTAGTCCTAATACCCCCTTTTAAAACATAATAATTTTGTCATGAGCAGGATGCTGGACATACTTGAGAAATTTATTATACGCAAGGGCTATGTTTTTTCAAGGCTTGATGGCTCCACCCAACTGGCCTGCGCCAGTTTCTAGTTGATGACTTCAACTCTAGTCCAAGCAAACAGGTATCTACTATAAAATAATCCATCAATCAGCTCTTCAACTCAAAATTAGTTGGGGCTGGCTATGTGATCCGTTGCATCCAATTTTGCTCTAGTTAGGCCGAGTTCAGTTTTATTAATGTGGATTAGAAAATTAGAAATCATATCAAACTTCACTCCTCTTTTATCATTTCTATATTTTGATATCCTCATCTTAGGTATTCCTATTATCAACCAAAGCTGGCGGCCTTGGCCTCAACCTTGTTAGTGCGAATCGTGTAGTGATATTCGATCTAAACTGGAATCCTGCCCACGATTTGCAGGCCGAGGACAGGTCATTCCGATTTGGACAGAAGCGGCATCATGTTGTTTTCCGCCTACTTGTAGCTGGTTCTCTTGAAGAACTTGTTTACACTCGTCAGGTCTACAAACAGCAGTTATCAAACATTACTGTCTCTGGAAATATGGGAAAATGCTATTTTTAGGGTTGAATGTCACTTTTCTTTGTTTTCTTTCAAGGATCTAATTTTTATTTTTGTGTCATTCTTCCAGCTGGAAATGGTTACTTATTCATGCTGCAATTTCAGGATTGCAAGGAGTTTCAAGGGGAGCTATTTGGCATATGCAATCTTTTCAAAGATTATCTGACAAGCTCTTCACAAGTGAGATTATTGAATTGCATGAAAAGAACAGAAAGGAAGATGATGGAACTCATCTAAAGCAGGACTTGGATGTACTTGGGATGTATTTTGTTCCTGATAACGAAGTAACTATAGCATCGTTAGTTGGAGCTGAAAGCAGCAAACGTAAACAAGAGGAGTGCACAGCAGCAGCTCCAGTGCTTGAAGACCTAGGTGAATTTATTTCTTATTGTTTCTGATATATGAGAATTGCACTGAAGGTCCATTATTCATACAACGGACTTCCTTGATATCGTTCCTTTTCTATATAAGAAGTCAAATTCATTAGATTATTTAACTTTTTCACTGATATATATTACAAATCATATTAACATTTGAAGCTTCAAGTCTAATCAAAATCTGCTGTATAAAATAGATGAAGGGAGTAGTAATACATAGTCGGAAGATGGAACATAGTAGATTATGCCTCCTGATCCTGTGCTACACTATTTCCTTTCCATCACTCTCCTTCCTCTTTGAGCTAAATATCTTTAACGAATTTGATATTTAAGTTCTTTTTGGGATGGGAGAAGATATGGTAAGGAAAGGGGTACCTGAAAGGTTGAACCTTGCATTTCTAGAACACGATAGGAGTTCTGTCGGTATGTTACTGCTCACTTCCGACAAATTTGGTTATTTGATAAGAGGACAGATGTAGTACTTTTAAGAAATCTGATATAACCTTTTATGCCTTAAGTTTCTCTAAGTTGTTGAAATGGTTGACAATCCCTTGCATCTTTTATTCCATTTCTTTTCTTTGGCAGCAATATTGTTCTTTTTTCACCTTGATTGTTGATATCTCTTACAAAGGCAATTGTAGATTACCAAAACGCAATGGTGTTATTTTTACTGCTCAATTTCATTTTGACCTTTTGATGCATAGGTATTGTATATGCTTGGCATGAAGACATTGTTAACCTTGGACCAGCAAAGATCAAAGAGTAGAAAGAACAGACCATGCATTTAGATTACCCTCCGTGTCACCCAAAGTTTTCGACTGTTGGGAAGAGGAGATCTGAAACCATAACTGGGAAGGAAAATGTAGGAACTGTCAATCCTGCAAAGGTGCACAAAAACAACCAATTTAGCCTCCTTGCCCGTTTCATGGGTATGGAAGAGGTCCAGTTTAGCAAATGGCTATTATCTGCAACACCATCAGAACGTGAAAAAGTACTGAACGACTATCGTAAGAGAAAGAAACGACTCCAAATAGTTGACTCCTTACATTTTCTTGTCGAATTGCAACTCTATAGCATTTAATCTGCACAGGTGCTTCCTTTTCCTTTTTAACGTGTACAGGAAAGCTTGTAGGCAGAGCCATCCTTTCCGTCTGTATCTTCACGTGTTTAGAGTATAAATAACACTAGATCGGTGGTGCTAAGTATAAATTGTATTGATCAACAATTAGCACTTGCATCAGTAGAGTACAAATTGTTTTAGAATACAAACAGTACCCTTCCCAATTCTACTTTCTCTACATGGTGAAGCTGAGACTAATAACTATAATGTTGGGTTGATATCAATGTAACTTGAGCGTTCTACATAAAGAAATTCGAATGCAGCTTGTAACGTTGAGTTTCGCAAGTACGATGGCAGCTACTTCCTCTGCATCTTGAACCTTGATACTGGCTTTGAGCTGCGACTAACAGATTGCTCTCTTGAATTAACATCACTTGTGTGTTCCATGATACTACCGGTAAAAGCCTGCAGAACATATTTTCAGATCATATATCCCTTTCTTAATATATCAACTAAGATTAAAATCATGCAAGAACGTACCTTACTGCTGTCGAATCGTGGCTCGGAGCGACGAGCATCAGCCTGTAACGAAGCAGTCAGATAGTATTTCTATAGTTTTGAACTCTGGAATGATGTAACGCAGCAAAACACGCATGGAACCATCTAGTAAGAACAAATAAAAGGCACAGAATC